>JANHAO010003020.1:0-27085 GCA_026873985.1 Saraca asoca | reverse complement strand
AAAAATCAGGCCACAAATCTTTCCCTTTGACTTTTCCTCCTCTTGTTTTCGGTGGCAGATTTTTTTTTGACAATGGTTGCAACCACGTTGACATTGTCTTTCTTCTTTTGATGCAGCCATCTATGACATATCTGTAGCTTCTGTAATATTAGGGTTTAGATGTGGTGTTTGCATTTGCGTTATCATGAATATCTAACTGAAGTTTTCTTGTTTTGTTGTCAATTAGGAGCATTGTTCTTCTCGTATATGGTGGAAGACAAGGGTGCAGGTGGCTTCTCATATGTGGAGTTTCTTATACATGTTCACAGGCAAATTCAGAATAAGATGGCATCGTGAGCGATAAAGCAAACGCTGAGGACATGTGAGTTTATGCGCATTCTTCATAGAAGAACAACATACGTTTTATTAGCTAAATTTTGTCCATGTACACATTTATAGGGTGATTGTTGATAATAGTTTAGTAGTTGATTTTCACATATTTATGGTTTGGTTGTTGTTCATTTTTTTTCTTTCATTTAATAAATCTATTTATATTTGCAATTATATTTTGTGTTTTCTTGACAAATATAACTAAAATATGTTGCTTTTTGCTTGTGCATTGCCATTTAAATCGTTAAATGAAATATTCAAGAATAATGAATTCAACATGCATTGCAAACTTTTTGGAATTCAAGGCAGGTCCACTAATACTAAATCCAGTGGCTTGGTCACTGAGGGCAAAATACACACATACATATATATATATATATATATTAATATTATAACTAAAAAATATATACCTCAACAATGATAATTATCATAAGATGAACAACAAAAGAAAACTAAATAGTTAAATACTAAGTGTTATCTAAAGAATAAGTAATGTACAGATGTAACATTCTCTGTGTGTAATTAAAATGAATTTATTTATATTTAAAATTAAGTAATTTAAGTAGAATATAAAAATTAAATTTTGAAAAATAAAAGTTCATTAAATAAAATAATGGGAAATTTATCAAATTAAAAGAGAGAGAGAGAGAGAGAGGTATTTTTCATACTTAGATTGATTTTTATAACATCTGAATTAAGTTTATCTGCAATAAAATAACGACTAGTGTACAGTTAGCTTGCTTTTCAATCTTTAAAAAATTTAGACTAAAAAATACTTTTTACAATTTAAAGAAAAGTAATTACTAACTTTCGTTTTTTTTTTTTTTTTTTTTTTTTGTGTTTCTGAGAAACGGTTCATAAGGGCAGATATTAGTTGAAAAATAATTGATTTGGTTTCTTTTCTTTACTTTGAGAAAGCAGAAACAATGGTATCGAAATTTCTTTTATGAGTGTCTGTATTTTCCAATTTATACAACATAGATGATAAAGCAAATCATTCACCAGTCCTCACAAGAGTAAAGTTAAATAATTTACCAAAAAAAAAAGAGAGTAAAGTTGATCGAAAATTTCTTTTCTTGTTATTAAATCTATGTTTAAGCTTTAAAGGCATTGAAAGTTTTAATGAAATAATAAAAATTGTGATCTTTACGTGCAAAGAAGGTTGCCAATAAAATATTTGTATGGTTAAAATTATTTCTTTAAATTGTTATTAAATAAGATTTTGTCACAAACTATAAGTAATGTATACTTTAAATTTTACTTTCCAAGAATTTCACTTAGTTTATTCTTGAATTTATTCAAATTTGGATTGTATCATGAATATATCATTTTGAAAGTGTATTGCAATATATTTGTGAGGTTTTTTTTAATAATAGAAGTGATAAATCACTTAACCTACGCAATGCTAACGTTCGAATCTTGGTCACTAGAGAGAGAAAATTCCAAAGATATTAAGTATCACTGTACCACTAAAATATTGACATTTGTGAAAATATTTATGTTTTTTTAATAATTAAGTAGCAATTAATATCTATTAGAAAAATATTTTAAATAAATTAACATTAAGTAACAGTATCTTACTAATTTATTGATACAATATGAGAATATTAGAGATAAAATTCTTAGTGGTCATTAATTAAATTTTACCATAGATATAATCAAAATTTGATAAATATCCTAAAGAATAGTAGAAGTGAACCTTTCATTGAAGCTAAGCCAAACAAGGTATAATCCCATGGAAGGAATTTTCTTATTAAATCAAGGTACTCCAAGCGTATTCAAACTCCAATGTCTCCATGTATTTGTCCACAGATAAATTTCAGAAATATCCAACCTATTTATGTTTTCAAACTCCAAGGTCCTAAGTTTTTTTGACTGAGGATACGATGGAGTTTTATTTAGTTTCTGTCAAAATATATTTTTAATTCAATTCATATACTCATTAAAAATTGTTAGTAATTTAGGACCTGTTTGAAAGTATTTTCAAGTATTTTTGTTTTATTATTTTTTAAAAACAATTCTAAAAACTATTTTTTTAGAACAAAAAAATAAAAAATTTATTTGAATATAAATTTTGAGAACAAGTATTTTCTTTATTTTTGAAAAAAAATTGAAATATATTTAATATTATTTACAACTTTATCATTAATGAAAATATGTGTTCTCCTTGTTTTTGAAAAATCTGAAAACAGTTTTGCACAAAAATTAGGAAAACACCTAAATGATGTTTTCTAAAAATTATTTTTTCAGTTATATTTTTACAAAACAATTTTTTAAAAATAACTTCTGAAAACGGTTTGCCAAACAGGTTTTTTTGTTTTTGCAGAACAAAAAAATAAAAAAAACAGGCTGCCAAAGAGGCTCTTAATTTTTTTGATCATTCAGAGTTGTTAGATATTTTGTCATGACGATAAAAGATTCTTGAATTTTATCGTTATTATCTTATCAAACTAGTTTAAGCAGCTTAATTTATATGAGAAAATAGACTAATTTATAACAAGACAATTTATAGGTATTTAATATTCTTATAACTCCCACCAGAATCAAACTCAAGATAACAAAGTAATGAACAAATTCCTTTATCACATGAGATCAACACTTATTAGTAAATGTGCATATTTTTTCTTAAATATTGGTTGGAAATTTCTTAAAAAACATTTAATATGTCATTTAAAATTTAATTGATAAACTAGTTAAGATAAAATTATTAACATGTATGCAACATTTAAAAATTAGATTGAATGATGTAACAAAAAAATTATTGTGTCACAATTTAATTGGTTCAACCTATCAAATTATAATAGATTCAAATAATATCATAGATAAAAAATGTATATATTAATGTAAAAGTTGATTAACGAACCCATTAAATATGAGTTAATTATTCATAATATAAAAATTATCAAAACTTCAAAAAAATTTGCAAAACAATGTCATTTTTTTCTATAACATATATGCTTCAAAGATGAAGTACAAGATATAAGAGTCCATTGATTTTGGCACAACCACCCAAATTGAGAAGGAGTTGCCGAAGACAGGTACCAGAAGCTAAATACAAGCATATAACAAGCAAAAAAAGAATATGCAAAATGCAAGTACAAATTCATATCACATAAAAAAAAGGCAAAGTTAATCTTAACTTATCTTTTCAAGTCTAACTCTCTTCATCCCTCGTGGAGTCATCAAAAGAGTTGATAGGGTCAAAAGTCAGAAACTCTGTTAATAATTGGAAATGTCAACTAGAACACTCTAACTAACCCAAATAAAATAGTATCTCTAAGGTAGGCTATTCTAATCATGCTTGACATAAAATGCAAGTCATTATTAAGCAAACAATAAGATATAATACATAACATAAATGAACTTGATGCAACTATGAATATGCATGCTAAATAATTAACTAAAGAGAAATGGGATGCTAATCTAATTTGCATTTGATCTAATTGCACCTAAAAGCCTAAGTGCTTTAAGTTAACCCCTAAAGATCAAAGTTCATGTAATTTGGACAATGACTTTTTGACCAAGGCATTTGTCTGGACCCAGTTTACGTAGAAAAATGCATTATGGATCTAAGTTTTTTAGCTTGGAAAGTATATCAAAGATTGTCATATTCAAGTGAATTCTTAATATGTTAAAGAATTGGACGTTTTGAACAAAGTGACCCAAATGTGGCAAGAAAATAGTGCATGTGCCTACCCCAATCCTTTCAACGGTAGGATCGCAACCTCATGCAAAATTGGGTAGCCTTAAACACATTTCTATAGCCTCACAATTTTCCATAGTGCCTAAGTGAAATACAAGGAAATAGCAAGCTAAAGTAAGATGATTGAATGAGAACTTATATGCTTTGTATGGATGAATTACGAGAAGTGATTGGAGGCAACTGTATGAAGGTTTTATTTTTAATGAATAGGATTAGAATTGTGACTGGTTAAAGTGAACCCATAAGGATTTATATGCATATGCATTTGACATCTGTTGTTTAATGTTTTAACTCTTTATGTTGCAAACTTTATACTGTGGTATACTTTGTAAAAGTATGCAATTAAATTGATTGAAATATATGTATATGTATTTTATATGCAATGTGTACAATCAAATTGTTTTCCAAGGTTGGGGTGGAGATTTTCTGCTCATTAAGTGGTTGTATTCATCCTATTTATTATTATGCAGATGATAAAACAATAAGAGGTCTCAAATAGTGTAGACTTCTAGAAGTTTTGAATAAACAAACTCCAATATGTGGCTTGACTAAACTTTAGCAATTCCAATACTACCTAGCTAGACAAATCCATATATGATTTATGTTTTGACTTTATTAAGTTTTGATCAAAATATATATATATATAAGCATTTCATTCAATTTTCAAAAAGGTACATAATCATGTTTTTGCATTATTTTAGTAGTTTGAGAAAGAAATAAGGTTTGGTTTACTATCAAGAATGTGTTTAAATGTTTTAAGAAAATGTAAGAAAGCTCACAGATTCTTAGGACATCACTAGGATTGTAATATCCTACTAGGATAAGATTTAATAGACTGAATCTTACAATGAAGATAGGGTTATATAGTAGGATAGGTTGGACAAGGAATAGTCAAATCCATAGGCCTAAACCCTAACCAACTAGTCAATCAGATCTATTTGATCAGTTATGATCAATCGATCATTTACTATTGGTCGACTAGTCACCTCCATGAGCCTATATAAGCATAGCCTCTCCTTATGAAACTCACAATTGCGTAGCTTTGAAAGAGAGTAACATAAAGAAATAAAATTCTAGTTTGCATTCTTGAGGATGCAAACTTAAAGTAAAGTTTCTAGCCTAAAACACTTGATTTATTTACCTGAGTTCTTTTGCTTTAAGTTCAACATTTTTCTTCTTTTGATATTTGCATGGTTTTTTATAACCAAGGATTGAATTCCTATTTTTAGGAGAAATGCTCTGGGTTTGGTTTTGGAGAAAACACTCTTCTTCTAAGGTGAGTGAGAGTTTCTTCTTTAACTGGATTCTTTTTACATAGAAAGAATATTTTGAAAAGTAAGATAAAAAGTTTTCTAATACACTAGGAAGTATGAGTTTAGGCCTAATAGAATTAAGAAGAAGTTTGTAGTTGACTAAGGATTCGTATGAACTGTTATTTGTATTTGCATGTTGTTAAATGTTTGTTTGTGTAAATGGGCTTGCTTAGGATTGGAACTTAGAATAACAAAACATAGGCCATGAAAGGTTTAAATGAACTAATGGTTTAGTTCAAGAGTAAAATATGATAAATAAACTTAAGTAAGGAATTAAAAGAACCTAGACTTGGATAGTTTCTAAAAAGGGTAAAATAGTTATTTTACACATATACAAGGAAGTTGAGGCTTAGATAGTTTTATAGGTCATCTTTAATTATGATTGTAACAATCTCAATCAAGTCAAGGAAAACCTAAGTGCACTAGGATGAGGTGAGGAAAAGGAACTTAGGCCAATGATGGGTTAACAAAAAAATGAATATAGCATGTTGGGATAAGCATACAAAGTGCAGTATGTCAAAAGGGGGCATATAAACATGTAAATTATGTCATAAGGGCACACACAATAATGTGTAGTATGATTATGCGCCATACAATCTCATTAAATATTTCCTATACTTTTTGAGTTAGTGTATTGATGATTGTATATATGATAGATTTATCATGCAAGGAAGATAAGGATGTAATACACACAACTATGTTATACCACTTTAGACTGACGGGTCCAAATGCGTTACTTAAAGTGACCTAAATATTATCTCTGCACTACCTTTCCCCTGTATGATATTTGAATATATTAGGAGACTGATATACTATTTTAGAAATGGCGATCTATAAGAAAAGGAATGTTTAAATGTTTATGATACATGATAAAGTATGATTATATGCATATGTGTTAAATGTTATATTTAAATTTTATGACCAAAAATTTTCCATCAAAAGTTAGGGTAGAGACTTCTACTTCACTAAGCAATAATGCTTACTCCCTCCTTTCTATCTTCCAAATTCTAGCCATACTCTATGGCACATGCACTAACTCTTATCCAACATGCTAACCCTCTAATAAACTCAAGCTAAACTTGGATAAATAAGGGGAAAAAATAGATTTTGATCGCTCATACAAGGAAATCCTATGCGCAATATGTTCGTAGGCAACATGAGCATATAGTTAAAGCAACCACATACACCGAATCTCAAAAACATCCCACACAAGTAGTATCTAGTTTGTAATAAGAAAGGGCTTTTTGAATAAAGAGAAAGATAACTCTACTTTATTGATATATACCTAATTACATAGTTTTCAATGTGTTTAGGAAGCCTATAAGCCATCACATTCTGACCCCTAGCCCATACCTTAGTACCCATCTAGGTCACCAAACACATCCCCTAAAGAGTATTTTGAGCCAAAGCCCTTCTGGCACAAGTAGACATAATTTTGTCCAGCTAATATAAGGGCTTTTCCTATAGCTCAAAAGGGAATTTATGCACCGTCTCAAATAGACGTGAAGATAAAAATGTAAGGATCATAATCATGTACTTTTCTACTAACATTGGACAAACGATCTATGCTAAAAAGATATAAACACCTCTAAAATAAGGAAAAATTACACATAAGTGCATTTGCTTCTAAATTCAAAACACAAGACCTCCTCATCATTCTTTATTTTAATGCCAAGTTTCATCCAAAATTAAGTATATTTGGCTGTCAAATTGGTTTATAACCCGCTTTGACACTATAGTAATCCCTAATTAGACAAGGTCAACTCTTATACCATAACGAATCAATAGCTAATCAAAACTCTTGATGAATTAACATAAGTTGGGGTAGAATAAAGGTATTCAGTGCATTCATTATAGCTCGCCAAATATAGGCAAATGAGTTTGGAGACTTGTCAAAAAGAGCCTATCATTTACAAGAGAAATGTAAAACCCTTTGATATATGATGGATGATGATCAATTCATATCGTTTAACTTATACTTACATTTGCGGCTTTCTATAACATTTTTTAAAATGCAGTTTTTGTCAATCCAATTATTGGATTACAGTAATTGCAATATTGTTCTTACATACCTAATTTTACAATAATAAACAACAATAGGTTTATAATTAAATAATTAACTTTTTATAATGTTTGAAAATTATATTTTACGTTAATTTTTTAGTATATTGATGGAGTGCCAAATCATGTCGAATAAATATGAAATTTTACAAATATGATTTACATTATTGATATTTAAAATCCAACGATAGATTTTGTAAGAAATTCTTTAAAATCCAATAGTATATTTTATAAGAAATTTATTATATACAAAGTTATTAAGAGATGTAAGTGTAAGTTCGATTGGTTTCAATTTATCCCTAGCCATATATAATATTGTAATAGTATAATTTTTAATCAAATTAACACACACACTACAACAAAAATTCTATTAAGGTGGCAAAATTCATGGGAAAATGTCAAGAAAAAAAAACAGTGGGAAATCTGGTTTCCCGTGGGTTTTCCCACAAAAAAATTTTCATGGGAAATTCAGGTATGGATTTTCTCATGGAATTTCTAGACCAAATTTAAAAAGAAATGAAAATTTCTCACATATTTTTCTTTGGATTTTTTAATGGAAAAATTTTTCCTACAGATTTTTTGTGGGAAAAGCAGCCTCGAAATTTAAAAAAAAAAAGTTAAATTCAAATTTTCCACCAAAATATCCCTAAAAAACCACCTTAAAATTTTAAAAAATAAATTTAAAATTTAAAATTATCTAACACTTGAAAATTTTATTAAATTCAATTTTTCCCTAGTGCTACACCTTATCCTTCTAACCATTATTCCCAATTGACTCGCATTATACATAAAAATTAAATAAAAAATAAAATCATAAGCGAAGTCTAAAAAAGTTAAAAGAAACAAGTTATCTATTTTTTTTTTTCACTAACAATTATGTAATTTGTTGATAAAACTTCTAGTTTCTTAGTACAATGATATTATTAGCTCTAGTGTTAACAAGATTAAAAAGAGATCTTCATGGATCATACATAGGCTTTCAAGAAACATAATGGCTCACTCATTTGGTTATTGGAAAATGTAGACAATGTAAAGTTCACATGGTGTCCTTCCTTCCTTTTTATTCACATTTTTCACGTTTCAACTAAAGCAACAAAAGTTAGAATCACAAAGATGACAAAAACTAATAAATAAATATAATAATATAAGTAATTATTTATTCCCATAATGCAACATAGAGTCAAATAGTTACAGTGTGCATATTATGTTATACAGCCAAAAAAATTACCAAATGCTCATATTATTATATGAATAATCAAATGTTTTTCTAAGCTTGTCTTATCCTTTTGAAGAAAAAAGGGTGAAATGATATGAGGTAGATTACATAGCTTAACAATTTTGGAAGGATCATCACCTTTAACTAACTATAATGGAAAATGAAATTCATGAACGGCAGGAGTTGATGTTTTAAAGATGACACCATTTATTATTAGATGCTATTTGTGCAACCTAAGATTTATGTTTACAACAAATAAAAGTTTTGTATGCTTCATGGTAATAAAGTGGTTGTATATAACTCTAATTATTATTACTCAGGTATAGCATAGAAAGGATGGAAGTAAAGTAATTATTTAGTATTTGACCCTTCTTCCACATACTTACTAAGGAATTCTTTATTCTCAGAGGGAAAAATAAAAAGAATTTCAATAATATTAAATGCATTTTCATTGGAAAGTTATTTCAGTCCTTCCCAAAGTTTCAATTTTATATACTTGTGCCTTTTGCACATGTTGAAGAGCAGCCATATACATAGTATATATCACATAAAAGAGGCAAAGATCTCCTTTTATTGTTTTCTCATCACCCTTATTATGCTTCTTGGGGGCAAATTCCAACTCTTCCATTGTGATATACTAGAAAAAGGAATTAAGAAAAAGAAAATCAACAAATTATTTTATGGCTAACATCAAGATAAAACTAGATAAGTTATTCATTATGAAAACAATTACCCGCTCTTATCCTTGTCAAAATGTTCAAAGGCTTTATATAGGTAGTCCTCTCTTTCCACTTTGTTCATGTGCATGGTAGTAGTTACAACTTCTATATAATTAATGATCCCATTTCCATCTATATCAACCTAAGAACCAAATAATCTTGTTATATTGCTAAATAAACTTCATAAAATCAAAAGAAATGAAAATCACAGCATTAAGCAACTCTAATGATAAATTTTACATCCCTATCTAGCCTTGTTACATGTGTATGACTCACATTATCAATATAGAAATAGAGTAAACATATAGTCATAACATAATGTAATGCAACAAACTTATGTTCTTTATAAGCAAAAACTAAGGATTGGACAAAGGAAATCATTTGCAAGATGCTATGAAATTATAGAGAATGAGCTTTAGTTGTAAGACCTTGATATTATGCAAAGAGGGATAGAATCAAGAAACAAAGCTTGGGTGGTTTAGCCTTGAAAGAAATTATATCTCTTCAAAATAGATGCCAACTTAAATAAGGAAGTAATGTAAAAGAATGGCAAGTTAAAAAATCAATCAAAGTATAATTTATGTATGCATAGCAACTAGTAATCATTACGTGAGCTTATCTTTTTATTGTTTCAAATTGAAAAATGCATTTTAAGATTGCCTTCACGAATAGAGTAATGTGCTAGTTGCATAACCACTTCATCCAAAATATCATCCTTCACTATATGATAACATTCTTGGTAAAGTCCTAGTGCTGTATGTCAAATTATAAGGATGAAACCTTTCACCGATAAAAATAATTCCCAGCTATCTAATAGAGAGATCAAATCTTTTGGAAACACCACGAAGTTAAAGTAAGACTAAAGAATAGAAGAGAAATCATACCGTTTCCATCAACTGCCTTACTTTAGACTTAGAGAACTTAGTACCCAATTAAGGGAAATCAACTTTCAACTCTTCAAAAGTAATTGTTCCACTATTATCTATGTCCATGGATTTGAACATTTCCTTCAAGCCTAATGATTTCTTCATCAAAAAGAATTTCTAGAAAGATTGGTATGTCATTTAGAACAAATTTTTTAGTATGATTGTGGCTACTTAAACCTAAATTTAAGATGGGTGTAATGTAGAAATATCACAATAGAGTCAACATTATGAAGTGTTGTTGGTTAAGCATAAATCTCACCACTAGTTGAGCAACAATGATCTAAACTAAGTGACATAAATATCTTCAAAGGCCTCAACTCTATAACTAAAATAAATGGTGTCTTAGAGCCAATGTTAGCTAAACAAATCTAGAAGAGAGCATTGTAGATTTTGTAAGAGTTCAATATTGTTTTGAATGAAAAAAAAAGCCTCAAATAGTAGTTCAAACATCTTAATCAAGGGTACGCTACCTATATTATAAATAATTATATCATATAGTTTTTGCTTAACATCAAAAAATACTTTAAAATTCAAGTAGCAATTTAATCACCTACACACATAGATTGATTTACCTTCAGAAGGATTACTGATATCATTTGAAGATTAAGTCTGAGTTGCTAAATTGAGGAAGCAACAATTGAACCCTAAAGTATAGAGAGAAAAATCACTAAAAATCCTATATTGTAACAATTGAAAAATTATACTTAAAAAACTTTCATTAATATGTTATGTAGTTTACAATTTACACACCCATTCCACTATCTTAAAACCTCCCCAAGTCCCTAAAACTTAGACTTTCTTCTCTAATTATTAGCCAAAGAAAATATCAAACACAAAGATAAAATTCTTAACCTTTTTTTACATTTCCCATGGTTATGGGAAAAACCTTAATAAAATTTGAAAACTTTCACTGATTTAACAAAAATAAAATCCAAAAGTAAAGAAAAGGAAAATGTGAAGAAGTGAGTAAAGAGAAATCATTGTTTCAAAAAAAATGAAAATGTAAAGAAAGCTAAAAAAGCCTAAAATGTTGGTTCAAATGAAAACAAAGAACTCAGAGCCAAGGAGAGAATAAGAGTAAAAATCTTATTAGAGAGGCCTCATTGTTGTCTTCATTTGTCAATTCCAATCCCTATTTATTTAAATGAAATTGGGTTTCTGATAGGGAAGCAAAGTGCAAATTGGTTGGGCATAGATAGAGGTTACTAGTGTTGGGTGGTGACTGAAGAGACAATCGATGGTAGTATGTGGCATTAAGAGATGCGGGTTAGAAAAGGAGTTGTTGTTTGTGACTTCGTGGCTATTGCAAAATGAGGAAAATAGTGAATGTTAGGATTTTGATTTTGATTTTTTTTGAATTTAGGGTAGCTCTAGATATGGGAAAATATAGTCCTAAATCCAAGAAAAAATTAAAATTGGTTTGGCAATTTTACTTATGAATTATGTGTGGATTTTCTCACAAATTTACATGTGATTTTCTAGATGTGTGTAAATCCAGGAAAAATAGTAAATTCCTAGTAGTGACATTTCAGTATGCACTTGAAAATTCTATTTTGGTAAGCACTCTAACAAATTTTCTTAAACTTGTTTATACTTTTTGCAACTTTTTCATTAAAAGTAAGTTTTATTTAAAAATGAGAACATTTTTGTAAAAAGTTTTTTATGCAAGTAACTTTTTATGTACTTGTTACACATAAAATCCTTACAAATTTGCAACTTTTACAAAAAAAAAATTACAAGATTTTTATACAAAGTTACTACTTTTATCTAAAAGCTTATTAAAAACTTGTAGAATCTTTGAATATGAACTAAAGCTGGCTCTGATGTTATATATTTATATATTGTTAAAGTATATTTTATAATTGATAATCTCGTATAAGGATGGCAATAAGTTATGCTATCTCTTGAGACACATGAAATTTGACTTAACTTTCAGTTCATTAAACTAGTCTCATATCAAATATATAATACATGAGCCAAATATTTTACTTGTTTAATGAATTAGATAAGCTTGAGTTACATAATGCTTAACCTTTGGCTTATGAGCTTGCTTGATATTACATATTATACTATATATATATATATATATTCTTATGACTATACATAAACACTACTTGTAGACAAACTACAATAGATACTACTTCTTAATGAAATCCTACTATACATTATGTATAGTTTTCTAAATTCATTTAATTAGAGTGTAAGTTGAATTAAGCCAAGCCTTAGCTTGTCCACTCATCTCATTTTGAGCCATTATTGAATACATGGCATGGTTAAAACTATAAGAGACTAAAGGGTCATTTGGTTGGGGAATTTTAAGGAACCAATTCCTTTACTGATTGTTAGGTCACATGTAATGGAATCCATTACCAATTCCTCTACCTAATTTTTCAGATTACATTATTCACAAGAAATAAAAAAAAATACTCCTACCACCATTAACTACCATCAGTCATCACCCTTTACTGTCGATCATCACTTACTACCATTTAACATCATCCAACATTATTACCACCATTGATCATCACCCATCACAATCTATTGTCTATTATTGTTAACTATCACTCACCACCATATTTTGCCATTAATCATTATCAACCACCACCTTTTACTGTTGACCATCGCCTACTATCACTATCACTGTTGACCATTTACCACTACTTATTGTTGTTAACTATCACTTTCCATCACTAACCACCACCCCACCACCATTTTCTGCCTTGACTAATACCCAACACCACTAGCATTGTTAACCCCACCCACCACCATCCATGATCTATCATTATTCACCAGCACCTATCATCTTTGACCATCGCCTACTACTATTTATCATTCTTGATCATTATCCATAATTGTTAACCACCACTTAACCAAAAAATAAGAAAAAGAATAATAAATAGTATGATTTCATTCCCTAATTAAACCAAATAAACTAAAAAGAAATAATTACCATTATCTTTATGCTTTCTTATTTGATTCCATTCCATTTCTTTCCCATTTTCACATGTTGAACCAAATACCCCATGAAGGTGTGCTTTGATTACACCACTTTATTGTTTAACCAAAGAGATTCAAACTAAAAATTGTATTTTATTTATTTAACTTGTTGATTCTATATATCAAAACTATTTAGCCAAACCATCTAGCAACTACCCTAACTTTGATGAGATTTTGCTTGATATATATATATAATCAAAGTTATCTTTTTTTTAATAATAATTACGTCTATAAATATAAGGATTAAAGTTAACCTATTACTATTGAAAATTAATTTTATTCTATCATTAAATCATGTATTGTCATGTTACTAAAAAATTGTTAAAATATTTTACCATTAGTGATATGGTCATTCTATGGTACTCTTGTTAGCCTTGGAAATCCTAGCTAACTCTTATTTTTTCGAGACCAACAACTTTTTTTTTAGGGTACTATATGATACTTATGGGTAGTAGTCAATTTAAGGATGACAGTTGTCCCATTAACTACCCATTATCAATTGCAAAATTTTATCCTGCAATTTAGACAAGCTTTGCTAGACAATTCTACCCTTCCAATTAAATGAAAATATATGACACGTAAAGCGGATTGAAGGAGACTTGTTATAAACTAAATGACAAAGTGAATTGTGAATCGTATTTGAACTAGTAATTGAAGGCTTTGATCAATTAATTGACTATTGGTGAAAAGAAATAAAGGAACTACACGTGTTGTAGATGCCAAATAATCCACTCTAACCAAAGTAAAACAATCTAACAATGCATTCTCTACAAGTTGAAATTTTCCTTTGTTTTGATGCTTTGGCAAGGCCATTTTAAAGTATGAATTCACTTCTTTATTTTGTATTTGAAGTTTCAACTTTGTTCATAGCTTAATTGAATTAATAACTTGGCTAAAGGTCAGTCTTAATAAAGCTATTGTTTAAACCTAAAAATTAAATTTTGTAAAAGTTCTCCATATCTTGTTTTCGATTGAGAGAAATAACATGCTAGAATTGATATTTATGGTTTGAAGAAGAAACGAATGGGTGGTATAATGATAGTGATAAATTTATTAACTAGAGTGTTATTTTACACAAGAAAAAAATGTTTGTGTTTTTGTATTGCTATGTCTATATTCTACACATCTTTGTGTATGGTTGACATTTGATAACATGTCTTTGCATAATAATAAAACAATTTTACAACTCTTGGGATCAACAATTTCTTTTACATGACAATGTTCTCTTGAACTCATCTAAATTATGACAGTGTGAAATTAAATATGGTGACACTAAGAATGAATATGAAAAGAAAGATTATTTATTTACTCGTTTGATTTTGAATGGTATCCAAGCATTGAACTTTATCTCACCAAAGGATGGTTGTGATGCATTGTGTGAGATCAATGGGAGTTAGAACATGGAGAATGATGTGGCAATAACCATTCATGTATCAACAGAGGAAATAGATGAAGCTCATCATGATAAGCTTTGATGTAAGGACAATACAGAGAGAGATTAGCATTGGTGGTAAAACCTTAAATGACATAATGGCCATGGAATTTTTCACTAACAAAAAAGTAGAAACATAGTATAAAATAATGCGAGAATGATGGGATTTGGTATGTGTAGATATCGATATACAAGAAATGGCAAAGGTGAAATTACTTGAAATAACTAGGAATGCCATCACGAGGGATATTGTGCCAAAAACACACATGGAAAAATTAGACATAAAATGAAGACATAGAAAGATCACACACTATGAGTGTCTTGCCTCATTCCATGTTCACCTTGATGCCAAAAGTTTGAAGTGGCATGTGGAAAATTTCATGAATCAGCACACTGGACATAAGATTTTGGGCTAGAAATATAATCACTCATTTGCCATTAAGTGAAACTAATGTTTTACAAGCCGACAAAATGTGTGCTACTGGCATTAGAACTTCATATAGGGTCTATTTGGGTTAGTTTATATACTGTATTAAGTACTTTTACTTTATGTTTTTAAGTATTTGGTCAAGCTTATAAAAATAGCACAAGCTTTTGTACAAGCTTCAAAGCTATTTTAGGAAGCTTATCTTATGAAAGCTATTTCGGGATTATTCATTAGTTAGAATTATAACCTTTTTTAAACTAAAATATCCTCACAATTATAATTAATTTACAACCCTTATCCCTGCAAAACAGAACATAACATGAGCTAGAGGTAGAGTTACAGCCTTCAACTCTTTGGAAAAATCTGTGTCAACTACAATTTATGCCATTGCACATAAAAAAATTCTTGAGGTAAAGGTTCTTCCACAATTAATCTCTTCTTTTATGGTATTTTTGTCTTATGTTTTCTTATTAGTGAAGCTTTAACTAGAGATTTTTAATACAATGAAGAAGAATACTCTCATCAATCTCTGTTCTTGTTCTTAATGAAGCTTGTTTTTGTGATTTTTCATAATGCGATTTACGTGTTTTTTTTATATTTTTAGCTAGGGTTTTGTGGGTTGTTATTATGAAAATTGAAATTGTCTATGTGTGTAGAAAAGTTTAAGAGATTTTTTTTTAGATTAAAAGATCTAAATCTGTTGAAAGTTTTTAGTGAGAAAAAATATCAAATAAGAAAACATACATGTGTCGAAGGATTCTTAAAGGAGAACCTTGGTTTGCTTAATTTGTGTCTATAAGAGGTTTTACTATTTTCTTATCATTGTTTATTTGATTTAGGCCTATAATTATCCTATGTTGCTTTGAGATTTTTCATAACTATGTTACTTGTATTGCTTTAGTATAAAACTAACTTGTTTGAAGGGAAATTAAGTAGATCTAAAAATTTTTGTCCATCTATAAAGTAGATTCGAGCACATCCAGATGCAACAACTAACTCCTTAAGGTTAAATCCATACATTGATTACAAAGAAAGCAATACAATATTCACCTATTTATAAGACAAAAGTAGAGACAGATATAAAAGGCAATTTCAATTGTGAAAACCAGGAGAGATATAGTTCAGCAACGGCTCCTTTGTAACCAATTTCATGTTTTCAAAAGCATATGCAATTCTAGATAACACAATATACATATCCTTAAAGCTACTTTCCATATAGATGAAGAACACATGTATGCCTTCTTAAACCGACCAAAAGTAATAGTCAATAATCAGATCTATACATCATGTTATAAAACATCTAAATTTGTACAAAATAATCAATTTGTAAAATAATTGGCATAACTAATATTGTATTTAAATCTATTATAGTAAATCCTTCATAGCAGGTGCACTTCTCACATGTGCTAGTAGAGAGAAAACAAAAAGAAAACAATATTCTATTCTCAATAGGGCGACTACAGCCTTGCCTATAGTGTAAATAGGGACCTGCCTTATTACAACCCTACTAAGCCAATTAACTAATTATCATTGATTTAGTTACAAGGCTCACACCACTAAAGTCTACTATTGGTCTAAGTGTCAGTTTAGGCTCAATAATCTGATCACATATTAATTAATTTATCTTACTTTATCATTATAACATTCAGTTAATCCAATTTAATATATAATTAAACTATGACAGTCTAATTTAGGAAATTATGGCAATCTCCCACTTGGACAACATAGTTTAACAAATGAGAAATTGGATTTCAATATGTGGCCACAATAATAAATGTCAACAACAATCATTATACTATTACAACCATAGGTCAAGAATAAGTATCCAATAATGCATATCATCATATCCAATGAGGGTCCTAATGTCATACTATGTCTTGAGCACTTACATTACAACAACCAAAACATAATGTGGAAAGTGTAAGTAACCAAATATACATATCAAAATGTGATCATATTTACATTTTTATAAAATGGTTCATGCATCTACCCAAGATGTGTAAACGAGAATAAATCTCAACACAACAATAAGGCAGGGTTTAAATGTCTCCATTGATAGGCCATAAACAAATGTGTACAATCAATGTCATATATAGATATATATGAAACATAAAACAATATCATTTCACTAATCTCAAGATAATAATGTCAATAGTTCATCATTTCAATAAGAAATATGAAAACTCCCACTAACCCTGAACACTAAAAGGCTTAGCCAAACTCGTTCTAGTTGCGTATTCATGAAAAATTTTACACCCAATGCCTTTAATTAATGGATTTGCAAGCATACGATCCATGGCAACATGTATAATGCTTGTGTATCTTCTCTCTAACAAATTGGTACTTAATATCAAAATATTTTGTATGGGCAGTACTTTTATTATTATTTTTAGAAAAATTCACTGTAATGTTGCAATATGTAGTTAAGGTCCTAAAAATGCTCTCTACAGCTTTGAATCCATATATCGTATTTCTTAACCAAATAGCCTCATAAGTAGCTTCATAACATGTGACACATTATGTTTCTATAGTAGAGATTGTTATAATTGACTACTTGAAAGTTTTCATGGTGCAATTCCTCTTGTTATCATAAAGATATATGATATATCCAGATATCAATTTTTTATCATTTGGATAATTTACAAAATCAAAGTCAAAGTAGCTTTTACAAGTACTTCATAACTTTCTTTGTAGTAGTCCAATATTTCTAACTAGGACCACTCAAGTATCCCACAAGTACACAAAACACATAAGCAATATCAAGTTATGTATATACTTAAGCATACAACATGCTACCAATAACGAAATGATAAAGGACCAACCTTAATCTCTACATCACTTTAAGGACACTAGACTTTAGAAAAAATCTCGCCCCTCTAGAAAGGTGTAATACTTGGAAAGCATTTAAAACATATTAAACCTTCTAAGTATTTTTTTTCAATAACAATCTTTAAGACAAGCCAAGAAGACCCCAAGATCTGTCACAATAAATCCATATGCCTAGCATGAAAAAATCATCACTAAGATTCTTCATATGTAAACAATATATACTTTGTCTCAATCATAGGGCACATAACATTGTTTTCAAGGAGAATATCATCAACATAAAACTAGAAACATAAATATATTCGTACCCAACTTGAAATAGATACATAGATTTGCATCATTCTCCTTAAACTCAAGAAAAGCAATAATCTCAACAACCTTGAGATATCATTATTTAGATGTTTTATTTAAATCATATTTATGAATCTTTTCAATTTACACATGAAGTGTTCTTTACTTTTCTCTTGGAAATCATCTAGTTGGTTCATACAAGCAATTTTTAGCTAATCACCATCTAAGAAGTCGGTCATGTATTCGATGAAGTTCTAGGTCAAAATAAGCTACTAACACAATAATAACTCCAAATGAGTCTTTATTTAAAACAAATAAGAAAATTTTCTATAATCAACAACTTCTTTTTAAAGGTGGTCATTTGTCACCACTATGGCCTTATACCTCTCAATCACCCTTTGAATATCCTTTTTTATCTTACATACCCTTTTGCATCTAATAGGTTTACAAGGTAATTCTATATGATCTTACACAACATTATGGAACATTAAAGCAATCCATCATTTACATCAAATTCATGCTCCTGTAGGTATACCACATAGTCATTAGTAATTTCTAATTTACAAGCCTTTTAGAATTTCTTTAAAGGTATTTTATTTATAGGAATTAGTTCTTTTCTACTACCAATGAAGCATTAAGCTTTTCCAATTCCACTATAGTTTTTACTATATATTATACTATATCATCTTCTAGATCTTTTAGATCAATTCAGTTTGTTTCAACCTATAACAGTGCTAGTGTAATAACAAATTGTACTATTCTAAGAAAGTTGTTACATGGTCTTTTACCCCTAGTATTTGACCAACCCTTAAAATAAACAAAACAAAGTGCTTCTATTACATTGGTGATATGGATCAAACAATAAAATTTGCTAGCCATTACCATATTTAATAAAGTGACTATCAATAGTCTTCGAATCAAGTTACTTAATAAATGGATCATATGCCTTCACTTTAGTCTTGCAACCCCAAATATGGAAATGCCTAAAACTAGGCTTTTATTATATAGCAAGTCATACGGGGTTTTAGGTACATACTTACCAAGAACTTGATTCAATATATACATCACGATTTTTAAAGCATCATCCTATAAAAGTCTAGTAAAGTCAAATGTATCTACATGCATCCAATCATGTCAGTGAGCCTATAATTCCACCTTTTTGCAATTCAATCTTGTTTGGACATTCCAACCATAAGGTTGCTAGCCTCAAAATTCACAAATTTGGAGATATCTTACAAGAGAATCAAAATTTTCATTAGTTTACTGTATCCCCATAGCACTCACCATCTTTATCAAAACTGATGCATTTGATTTTCTTATCATTTTTTTGTTCAATCTTAACTTTAAACACCCCAAAAGAATTTAAGGATTCCAACATTTTAGTGGATATTTTCACCTAATAAAAATTGATCAATCACCAATAAAGGTAAAATATCAATATCCACCTATAGCACTCGACGTAATTTGTCCATCTACATTATTGTAAATCAATTCTAGTACATCTAACTTTCTAGTCCTTTTTCCTATCTCTAACTTTAGCAAGCAGTATCTCCCTTAATGCAATCAATACATACATAAAAAATAGATAAAACTAAATTATGAAGAATCTCTTTTTTTATCAATCCCTTTATCCTTTTGTAGATATCATCTAGACACCTATGCTATAGCATTAAGGATCTCACATTGATTTTTAACCCTTTTGTATCCAACCATAATATTTATTTAACTTACTGATTCTCCAATTTCCAAATGATAGCTACTCCTACATACTCATCTTGCACTTTTCTACCATTTCCAATCTGACTATCAGCTTTCTATCACTTGGCTTCCTCTTATTTCTTAACGTATTTAGTAAATTTGTAATGCAAATTATTACACCTCTGTCTAACCACCATGTGTTGGACTGATGTCTCACTAGAGCCAGTGGAAATATCTTGATTTATTGTGATGCTTACTCAAATCAACTTTCTTATTTCTCAAAATTAGGTTCCTTTAAGTGTGATTTATTTCTATGCTTAGCACTCGGAACATGTGAAATAAAATGAGTATAGAGACCTTTTAATTCTTCACGTTATTTTCTACTTACCTAATTATAGAAGCCATGTCACTGAAAGTCTACTCACCCTTTCTTGGGTGTGGTATGATGTCTTAAAAACATCAATTTGAATCGAAAAAGACTAAAATATGTTAAATCAAATGACTAGTTTCCAAGTCCTCTTTTAAGCCTTTCAGGTAATTATATTAGTATACCAATTTCATGATATGTTAACTAATTCCACTAATACCATCCTAAACAATTTTATCCTGCAATGAGAGATAATATCCTTTTTGGCATTATCAAACTTATGAACCTATTAGCTATAGAGTTCATAAATGCTTTGGCATTTGAAGAGTTAGCAATGCCTTTCATGATGGTCTTATCCTTAGTATTCATCACAACCATCAAGTACACTTTCTTATAATGTCTCCACTTTCACGAAGAGCACTTGCATAATACTAGAATCATTATCTATCTTTGGCTCTCCCTCTCTCCATGCCAAATACGAAATTTGGTGATTGCCAGATATAATCATGTCTAGATATCTTCTACTCAGCTTAGTCCTCATAATTAGCCTTATTCACCATTTTCATGGTATTAACTGCATAGGTAATAAAGGACTAAGGAAATAACAATCTATGAAATTCATCATAAATTTCTAAAATTACATGTTCAACGTAGTCTACTATAATATTTTCTCAATAACTATGCAATTCCAAATAATATTATATTATGAACCCCAACACTAATTAGGCATTTGAGGCTTCATAATATAATGCAATGATTGAATATGACATTCTTAAAATCCAAAACTAATAGGGCATTTAAAATTTTAAAAACATAACAAGCAATCCTAACATGCACATTATCACTAACAAATTATGTTAATAATATTACATACATAAGCTATATATATTCCAAACATAACACTCTCCTTGATATTCAAAATTTTATTTCAATAAAATTTTATGCAATTAGTCTCACAATAGGCGGATGCACAATTACACAAAATTTCATGGTATAATATAAGCAAAATTGAATCTTACATAATTTTACCAATTATACATAATAATCCAAAAAATATTTAAATATGAAAATAGCATCAAATTAGACTAAAAAAATTACATACAATAGTATAATATGATAGAATTATATAGAAAATTTTTTATATTCAAACAACATGAAATTAATACTCAAATAAATAGGAAAATAATTACATAAAATATTTTTATTTTCAAAAAATTCAAGAAAAATTGCATATAGTAGTCCAATATATAACAACCACACAGTAAAATTTTTAGTCTCAAATAACGTCAAATAATTATTCAAATAAATTGAGCAAAAAATAAATAAAATATTTTTATTTTCAAAAAAATCTAGAAAAATTATCACAAATAAAGCTCAGAAAATGGAGCTTAATGGTATAATTTTCATTACTATCTACCACCTCTATGATGGGATATGATCCCCACACACTATCGGTGTGAATGATCAATACATCTTCTCCATTCGATCAGCTATTTTTAGGGTTGTGTAATTAGACCTTGTTGATGATAAAATTTGAAAAAACCCAAATCCCAGTCAATAGGAATTGTTCTTGTATCCCCAAGCTACGTTTCAGTTGAGAAAAGCAAGAAAATCAGCAAGAGCAAGAGGAAAGAGGAAGGACCAAATCAATACCAGAAGCTTTTTAATGTGGTTTGGCTAAAATAAGGCAGCATTGGTCCTTACGTCCACGGTATTATTTTATTTATCTGATGAAATTTCTATAGAGTTTTATTATGTGTTCCTTTTTTTACAATGATCTCCTCCTTCCTATTTATAGAGGCTAGGAGGTTACAAGTGTAATTAAATAAGTTATATTTCTGTTACATTAAATATAAATGTATATGATAACTTCGACTCCTGCAAATCAACTTCTACGTATTACTTTCTGCGAGTGGGCCTCTATGGCTATTTTTTACAGGTTGACTTTGTAGGTTGTCTAAATGGATGCTTGGCTTGCGTTCAATCTCAACGGGCCTTTAGATGGGCGAAATGATACGTTCTGTGAGCTAGAGCTCCTATCCCGGAATCTTTGCTGACCTTTAATAGGAGATCGCGAGTTCGTATCTAATAACCCGAGCTTGCGTGGGGTAACGCATTGGCTATGCGATCTGGGGCTCGTCCCTAGTGAGCCAAGGTTACTACCTTAGACTCATCTCATGTCCTTTGTTTCGAGCTCATAGTTGGCAATCAGTGACTTCGACCTCCGAGCGAGCTGGGCTTTCTCCATTTGGACTTGCTTGTTAGGCTTTTGCTAATCTATTTATGAATACCAGAAAATACCCACAATATTAGCCCCCAGCTCTCAGTGCACTTTGCGGACTGGGAGTTATAATTAGCTAGCAAAAGCTTGATTTACCAAATTGCCTTTCAGGCCTCTGCTTTCTTCAAGTTTCATCTCAAGTGTTAGTGTGCTCATCTTTCCCAACGATAGGCCACACATAAGAGTTCCTGCAAACCATAACTTAGAGAACATTAGCAAAGATGAGCGCTCGATCAATCGACCTCAATAAGCATGTACCAAGTCGGATGGCTAGCAAATCATATGAAAGTTGCACCTTAGCGGGCTTGAGCTAGGCATTGAGACAAGTCACAATAGAACTATGCTTGAGTATTAGATCACATGTGAGCTGCGAATAATAAATCACATGTGAGCTGCGCTTCAACTAGACTAAAAGTTACAATCATCAAGAAAGTCGCATGTGAGCTGTGAGTAATAGATTGTATGAAAATTACGCTTCAATTAGACCAGAGGTCACAGTTGGCAAGAAGTCTATGGATATTTTTAGCATCACAGTGCCTCAACTAGACCCAAGGTCGCAATTGGTAACAAGTCTATGAATATTTTTAGCACCACAGTGCCTCAATTGGACCCAAGGTAGCAATTAGCAACAAGTCTGTGGATACTTTTAGTGCCACAGTGCCGCAACTAGACAAAGGTTATAGTTGGCAACAAGTCTATGGATATTTTTAATGCCATAGTGCCTCAACTGGACCAAAGGTCGCAATTGGCAACAAATTTGTGGATATTACTAACACTAATCCACTAGATCCTATCAGAACTCTACAGTTAAGCATGCTTTGGTGAGAGTAGTACTAGGATGGATAACTTCCTAGGAAGTCTTTATGTTACACCCCTCAATGATCATGATTGAGGTGAACTTGCCCACGTGAGGTATTGTCTACTTTGGATGTATCGGCAGGGTAGGCACAGTGTTGTCTCACCCCCAAATGTATCCGCATGATTTTATCCTTTTTCTTTAAAAGGGCCTTCACTTGGGTGAAGAGTGCCATCATGAAGATCGAGGTGGTTTACTGTCTTAGCCAAGGAGGTATTGTCCGCTATGGAGGGTCTTACAGGGTTCCCCCTACCAGCTCCTCACGATTTTGTCCCATTAGGGGCACTCACTTGTGGTAGGGGGTGAGCCCTCAGTTTTATAAGGTACAAGCTCACTTGACTTCTCATCAATGTGGGACTTCTTTTACCCCTTCCTCATTTTTACCATCAACATAAGCCCCCCAAGCCAGGTAGGCTTGTGCGTGGTGTAGGCAGAGGGTCTTCATAGATGATGCCAATGATGATGATCTAGGTGAACTTGCCCTATGTGAAGTATTGTTCGCTTTGGATGTATTGACAGGGTAGGCATAGCGTCGTCTTACCCCCAGATGTATCTGCACGATTTTGTCATTTTTCTTTAAAAGGGCTTTCACTTGGGTGAGGAGTGCCACCGATAAAGACCAAGGTGGTCTGTCATCTTAGCTCAGGAGGTATTGTCCACTTTGTAGGATCTTATGGGATTCCCTTTGCCAACTCCTCACGATTTTGTCCCATTAGGGGCCCTTACTTAGGTGAGGAGTGCCACTGATGAAGATCGGGGTGGTCTGCTGTCTTAGCCCAGGAGGTATTGTCCATTTTGAAAGGTCTTACAAGGATTCCCCTACCGGCTCCTTATGGTTTTGTCCCATTAGGGGCCCTTACTTATGGGAGGGGTGACCCTCAGCTTTATAAGGCACAAGATTACTTGACTTCTTATCGATGTGAGACTTCTTTTACCCCTTCCTCATTTTTACTATCAATAGACCTGATCTAATTTACAAACTCCTTTAATCCAATCATATTTTGAACAATCTTTGTGTAAGTTCCTTTACCCAAATTAATATAAAACTAATCCCCTTATCAATTTCATAAAATCATGAAGAAAAAAAAACTAGTGCAATTTTAACTAGAAAAATACCAAACCTCTATTAGGTTACTCGAATGTAAAATTCTTAAAATTAATGCTACTTATGTTTGAATTTTTAGGATTGATTGAGGGCTTTTCTTTATCTAATTATTCTAGTATAGAATTACAGATCAATTTGAACAAATCTCTCATAATTAGGACAAATTTTGACAAATCACTTTTCTGGTAACTTAAAAACATGAAATTTGAAAATATCAATTTTAAACTGTATTTGTTCAAATTGATTTGTGCATTTTGTACATCACATACTCTTAAGATGAAATCATAAATTAATTTGAAAAATATCCCTTTAAAGTATTCAAATTTAAGAAATCCAATTTTCTTAAAAAACTAAATTAATTCAATTTGTGACTCCATTTCAAATTCATAAAATTCTTAATCAATCTATACAATTAAACAACACAGAAAAGGCAAGAAAATTTTTAATGTTTAACCCATAATTTTTCTCATCATATATTATGAATTTTCAATAATTTAATTACATAAAATCATTAAATAAAAAATTGTACAAATTTAAGGCTTGCAACATGAAAAAAAAAAAGCTATGATACTAATTGTTAAATCAACAAAAAATAATAGCCTATAACCAAATCTACACATCATATTATAAAGCATCTAAATTTATACAAAATAATCAATTCATAAAATAATTGACATACCTGATATGTATTTAAATCCATTATAGTAAATCCTCCAAAACAGTTGCACTCCTCACATGCCATAGCAAAGAAAGAGAGAGAATTATAATGTATCCTCAATGGGATAGCTATAACTCTATTTAGGGTGTAAGTAGGGACGTACATTGTTATAACCTTACTAGGGTTATTAACCTATCATTATTGGCCTAGTTATAAAACTCACACCACTAAAGTCTACTATTGGTCTAATTGTCAGTTTAGGCCCAATAGTCTAATAACATATTAATTGGCCCATCTTACTTCATTGTTATGACATTTAATTAATCTAATTCAATATATAAAAAATTTTGACATCCAATTTAGAAATTCTAGCATGCCTTCATTAGCAGGCCGAAAAATATGTGACATAAACTTTAATATAGCATGTCTTTTTATATTAATGAAATGATTAGAGGATTTGATGAGCAAGAATATTTCTATGCTTCCAGATTTCAAAATTTGTTAAATTTGAGAAAAAAAATTGTGAGATAGTTTTGACATTTTAAGTTTACATAGTATGAAAAAGATAACAAACTTCTTTTTTGTGAACCAATAACAATATTTGGTTTTTATAATCATATAATCAACAAGTATAAACAATTGAAAAGCATTGTAAATTACCATGAAAGGAGAATCCAAACATTGCATCTACTAGAATGTCAAAGTCCTTTAACAAGTCTAAAGGAAAATATTCCACAGATAAGAATGGAATTGATAGTGATTCAAGCTACACTATTAATATTCATATAAAAATTACATTCTCATAAAAATCTGAAAGAAAAAATGGTATGGAGATACTAGATACAAATGAGGGGTTAAAAAGTTTCTCTGCTTGTGTTCCTTCCTAGCTGAGTAACCACTCTAGTATAAAGAGGCTTAGAGGTATGCGTCGGATAGCAAACAAGAGGCTTATATCCAAAGTGATGCATAATAATAAAATATGATTTTTAAAGGTATTCGTTATAAGGCAAGATAACAAAATTGCAATACAAAGTTAAAATAATCTCATTGCTTCTTTACTAGTGATGTCACCAACTCTAAAAATCTCCATACCTCTCATAGTAGTAAAGCCTATCAGTTAGGCTTGCATAGTGTCATGTTATATAAAGATGTATATGTTTAAGAAATAAGTAATTTTACAAAAAAAAAATATTCTTAAATATTGAGAGCTAATAAAATTGCCCTAAATAAATTTGAAACATATATTTAGATCAAAATGCCCTTTAATGATTAAGATTTTTTAAAAAATATGATAAATTCAAAATAGTGTAGCATATTTTACCAATGGACATGTATATATGTGTATGTATAACACAATAGTAAAAAATTTGCATTAAATCAATTTCATATAAAATTCAACAAATACCATATATAAAATTTTAAAAGAAAATTATAAAGTGTGAGAGAGAAAAAGAGAGATGGAGTAAAAGAATTCTTTTAATTTTTAATGATTTGGATTTATCTTAACAAGAGAAAGAGATAATAGTATAAAAGAATTATTTTTAATTTTAATAATTTAGAACTTATCTTAAGTTTAGCTTATCAACCTTTATCCTATCTCCTATGGAGTAGATAATTTTATATCGAATTTGGGATACGTTTGGGAGAGCTTATCTATAGCTCATTTGAGCTTATCTTATCACATAAGTACTTTAGATGAAAAATGTTAGGTGTTTATTTAAGCTTATGAAAATAGCTTATGACCCTTCTATAAGACCATTTTAGCTTATTTCAATAAGCTTCATGGAGAAGCTTATCAAAAAAAGCTTATACGGAAGTCATATGACCGGTATTTTATGGA
>JANHAO010003019.1:0-27084 GCA_026873985.1 Saraca asoca | reverse complement strand
GATCTGTGGGAGTTTCCTTAACCAAAGGGGAGAAGAAATTTTTGAAATTCTCAGCCCTTGGCTGCCCCCTATGGCCAAGGAAACCGTACAATACCTAGCGGTCATTAATCTTGATTTGACATTTTAGGAACAGACATTTGTCATAGATGTAAATTTAAGTGCTGATTTGAAAGCAAAACATGAGAAGTCGATACATTCAAACAGAATGTGTTTGATGACCATGAAATACATTGTGGAAAAAATAATTAGATAGAATATTCTTGAATCTAAGAATGCAAAGACTTTTCTTGAATCAATTACTAAAAAATTTGTGTAGTTTGATAAAACTGAAAAAGATTGCTACTTCTCATTACTTGAAAAGACCCTATATGATGATGTTAGTGGAGTGTGGGAGCAAAATTTGAAACTAATCTATTATTATAATAAGTTGAAGAACATGAATGTCAATATGGGTGAAAGTTACATAATCTGGTGTGCACTGGAGTTGTTACCTGCTGAATTTGATATTATGAAGGCATTTCATAATACCCCGACAGATGAATGGACCATAAATGAATGGATTTCTATTGTTGCATAAGTAGAGGGTGATATGATGAAGGAAAAGGTGAAAACAGTCAACCTGATTTCTCATGGATTGGCTTTGGGGCACTAGAGAGACAATAAAGGAAAATTCTTTCATGATAAGAAGAAAGTGGATTGTAAGAAATATAGGCACAAGAAGGTAAATTGCTTTAAATATAAAAAGTAGCTTGAGAAAAAGAAAGGTACCTTTCTAGCTCTAGTGTGTTTTGAATCAAATATAATTGATGTTCCTCCAAATACTTGGTGGTTGGATACTAGTGCCACTATTCATGTGACAAATTCTTTACAGGCACTAAAAACTTGAGGAAGCCAAGTGATGAAGAATTGATTGTTTAGTTTGGAAATGGTGACAAAGTACAAGTGGAGCACATAAGTGATATTTCTTTATGTTTATTTACTGAACATGTTTAAGAACTTAAAAATGTTGTTCATGTACCCTCTATGAGGAGAAACTCTTGATCTTTTGGTGATAGAAAGTTTGATTTATTGTATATTTCATATATTGTTGGTTTTGGTTTGTTATCTGATAGTTATATAAAATTGATTTGGATCTTGATATTGCAAAATCAATTAATACTGTGACTAAAAAAAAGAGA
Organism: Saraca asoca; assembly: GCA_026873985.1. Lineage (NCBI taxonomy): Eukaryota > Viridiplantae > Streptophyta > Magnoliopsida > Fabales > Fabaceae > Saraca > Saraca asoca. The sequence goes on along the minus strand of JANHAO010003019.1, from coordinate 25,906 downwards.
AGTAGAATCAACAGAAGTTCTTTAAAGTTGTGGCACATGCATTTGGATCACATTTCCAAAGAAAGAATATAGAGGTTAATAAAGGAAGTAATCTTACATGATCTAGATTTTTCAAATTATGACACTTGTGTAAATTACATTAAGGGAAAACTTCCTGCTAAAGCTAAAGGGGAAAGAAAAGCAGAAAACAAGATGCTTTCTAGTTGATTCATACTGACATAAGTGGACTCATCACACCTACTGCTATGGATGATTATAGGTACTTTATCACCTTCATAGATGACCACTTTAAATTTGGATGGATAGAATTACTCATTGAAAAATTTGAGTCACTAGATGCCTTCAAGTCCTTTAAAACTATAGTTGAGCTTAAACTGGGAAAGAAGATCAAATGTGTTAACTTTGATAGAGGTGGTGAATACTATGACAGGCATGATTAAACTAGAAGAAATCTTGATCCATTTGTTAGGTATCTACAAGATTGTGGAATCAAAGCCATTTACACCATGTTATTGAAAGGAGAAACATGACACTTATGGATATGGAAAGATGTATGCTTGCATATTCATCATGGCCAGAGTTTTTATAGAGTGATGATATTGATACTGCCACCTATATTCTGAATCAAGTGCCAAGTAAGTCGGTACCCAAGACTCCATATAAGCTGTTATTGGTAATAAGCCTAGTTTGAGTCATTTTCATGTCTAGGGTTTTAAGGCTGAGGTGAAACCACCTCCATAAAGAAGCTTGATTCAAGAATAATATTTAAATTTTTTTATCATCTATTGCACTAGCTTAAGAGGCAGCAAGTTTTATTATCCTACTTATTCTATCAAAATTGTTGAATTAGATAGAGCTATCTATTTTGAGGATGAGTTAGAAAGAAGATGTGAAATATAGTATATTACAACCTTCATAGAGGAAAATGTTGTAATTTCATTAGCAGCACAACATGTTGAATCATCTTCTGGCATCCCATAGGGTGATCTAGTGCATCTGGCTGTAAAAGATGTGGAACCAAATGAGTTAATTGATGAAATTCCATTAAGAAGATCTCAAAGAGTTTACAAGTCAACAATTTCTAATGATTATTTGATTTACTGATAGGAACATGAATTTTATGTTAGTGATAAGACTAATCCCACTGCATTCTCATAAGCTGTATCCAGCCTAAACTCATCAGAATGAATGAGTGTGATGGAAGATAAATTAGTTTATATATATCAGAATTAGGTGTGAGTTTTAGTTAAGTTACTTGTAGATTCTGAGCTTATTAGATGTAAATGGGTCTTCAAGACTAAGAGGGATACTCAAGGTCAGATTGAAAGGTACAAGGCTAAATTAGTAGTAAAAGGCTACACGCAAAGAGAGGGCATTGACTATAAAGAGACTTTTTTGTCAGTTTCAACCAAAGACTCACTTTAAGTTGTTATGGCGATGGTAGATCACCTTGATTCAGAGTTGCATCAGATGGATGTCAAAACAGCCTTCTGAAATGATGACTTGTTAGAAACAGTGTACATGAAACAACCAAATGGTTTGCAAGAGAAGGGTAAGAAACACCTTATGTGTAAACTAAAGAAATCTATTTATGGCTTAAAACAATCATATAAATAGTAATATCTCAAGTTTGATGAGATAGTAACTTCTCTTGGATTCAAGGAGGATGATACAAATTGATGCATATACATGAAATTGATGTCAAAACAGCCTTATGAAATGGTGACTTGTTAGAAACAGTGTACATGAAATTGATTGTGTGTAGCTTTGTAATTTTGATTTTGTATGTTGATGACATCTTCTTACAAGCAATGATGTGAATATATTAATTGAGACAAAGCAAATGCTATTACAACATATCCAGATGAAAATCTTAGGAATGCCTCTTTTATTTGGGCATTGAGATTCAATGTGATAGATCTCTTGGTGTTTTTGGCTTGTCCCAGTGATCATATATTGAGAAAATTCTAAAGAAATTCAACATATCTACATATTCTTAGGCTTCTTCACCCATCCAGAAGGGTGAAATATTTTTAAAGACCCAATATCCTTAGAATGATGAAGAAAGGCAAAAGATGAAAAATGTCTCATATGCATTAGTCGTAAGAAGCTTGATATATGCTTAGATATGTACATGTTTTGATATAGCTTATGCTATTGGTGTATTAGATAGATACCTAAGTGATCTTGGTTAGAGGCATTAGACTATAGTTAAAAAAGTAATACAGTATCTACAAGTACTAAGGATTACATATTGACTTACAAAAGATCAGAAGATTTCATTGTTACAAGCTACTTAGACTTAGACTTTGCAGGTTGTACGTATGATCACAAATCAATAGTTGGATACATTTTTATAATGGCAGGAGGAGTTGTGTCATGAAAAAATAATAAGCAGTTCATTACAGCACTTGCCACTATGGAAGCAGAGTATGTCGTGTGTTTTGAAGCTACTCATGAAGTCATGTGGTTAAGGAATTTTATTTTGGCTTCTCTATTGTTTAGATCATCTCAACGCCTTTAACCATTTAATGCGACAATACTATTGTTGTGAACTTCTCTCTGAACAACAAAAGTTTTATTTATACAAAACACTCTGATGTAAAATATCAATTTGTGAGAGAAAAGATACTTGAGTGTGTTATTTGTATTGAGTATGTTTCCATTGATTGCATGCTTGTGAATCCACTGAGCAAAGGCTTAACTGTTGAAATATATCATGATCATACAAATAAAATAGGCTTGACAAAGTTTTTTGATGTTTTGGATTAGTAGGAGTATTGTATTGTTTTTATTATTTATCTTGAGATATGTTAAAATAAAATATTCATGATTTTGCCATATATATTATATTTGTATAAGTTATCCTATTATGGCATGCTATTAGAGACATTTAAACCCTATCTCATTACTGTGTTGAAAATATTGATTCTCATGTGGCATATTAGGTTGATGCTAGAACCATTGTGTGGGGATTGTATATAGTCACATTTTTTGTCATGTAAATATCAATTTGCACATTTTGTGTTTGGTCATTGAAATATAAGTGTACAGTGTATATGACATTAATATACCTTTCAGATATAATGGTTTAAATCATTGGAAACTTATGATTTTATCAGACTTATAGGTGTAATAGTATCATAATTGTCTTGATTAATTTAAAAGTGACCACGATTTATAAATTGCATTGTCCAAGTGGAAAAATGTTGGAATTATCTTATTTTAGACTTTATAATTCATAAATTATAATGAGTTAATATTAAGATAATTTGGAGTATTAATATAGTGAGATAAAGTTATTGGGTTCATTTTGGTACTATAACCTATTTTTAGATATTGAGTTGGATTATTGTGATGGGTTGGATCTAAATCCATTTTTACTATTATTTATTGATGGGTCCATATTTCTGTCTCATATAATTAGATAGTATTTTTCCGATCAAATAACTATCTTATAATTTCCCAATTAAGATCCAAAGCCATTAGGAGGAATAATTCTATATAAAAAAAATCAATAAATCAAGCAGGAAGTTCAGATAATTTTAATCCTTCTTAAATAAATTCAATGTTTTATCGTATTACAATTACATAATCGAAAGGCTAAACCTCTTAGATATGAAGTAGCATTATCTGGGTGCAGGACATCAAAGTCCTTTTTGTCTAAGCATTAACAGGAAAAGAAAAAGAACAACTCTATGATTTATCTGGCATGAGAGCTTTCAAAATTATTTTTATTTTTCTCTTTCAACTTTTCTTTTTGATATCATAAAGGAATTTGCAGATATCAAATTTCTCTATTTTTATGATTAGGACTAGGAAGATAATGTAGAATTATAGAGCTTATGATTGAAAAATACAAGTCTTAATGACAACAGGTAAAGGCTTCAATACTTATAACATTTTTAAATTGATAGGTCTTTTATACATAGTTATTTTAATTAGATCTCACATTACCTAAATATATCCAATGATTCACATGCTTATTATATGCATAAGTACACCTTAATAAATACATGAAATTCTTCACTATAGAATATTTTAAATGTAATTGTCTTCTGAAATATATAGTTTATTTATATTATTTTATTATAAAATATGAATAATTAGAGGTTAACTTCAAACATAAGTAGACCCCATGCATATAGCTTTATATGGGGAACATAGAGGATTTTGTCTTCAACCACAGCTCAAGATTTTGCAATGATGGAATTATAATCATGCATGACTGACTGTCAATGCCATTGATTTTGGTTGTTGAGCTTGAACAGTCTTTAGCTGCCATTCTTTGAGTACCTACAATTCCTTTCTGGTTTATGCTCTTTATAAATCGACAGTCAAATGCCAACCATACCCACAATAGTGCCCTTCTCTTTTTCAATTGAAAGCCATGTCATACCCCAAAATACCCCCAATTAACAACCTCTTGACATTTAATAACAAGGATAGTGTAGTCATGTAGACCAAGCTTGTGATCCTGTAATTTTTTTTTTAAAGAGTAATCTTAATCTTACTTATTTTACACTTAATAAATGAGATTGATTTAAATTTAATATAATTATATATATAATAAATGAATTAAAATAAATGTGATTAATAATATTTGATCTAAAATATTATTATTTGAAAACCCTTATTTAATTTATTGAAGAGGTAGTTTAGTCATTATGATCCGGTTTATTGGGTGTTGGCTCTTGGTGTACTTTGACAGCAGCGGCATTAAATTAAGGGCAGTGGCTTTTAGGTAAATTTGCAGTTGGTACTTGTATATAAGGACTCCCATTTATCCAATATGCCAAGAAGAGCTAGATTCTTTTACATCTGCGATGTTGTGTGCAGGTGAGCTGTGTCTTTTGACAGAGAGGAAGATGGAGTACTTTTGTGAAGTCCCCTTTTGTAACGTTTCTTGCTCAAATGAGTATTCCAACCATTCATGTCAATGTGTACTGCTGTTGTCTCTGACTGAAGCTGAGATGCTCATTTGAGCAAGCAATGTTAAAAAAAGTGGGAGGAAGTTGTCATCAGGTTTGTCCCCTCTTTTTTTTTTTTTGGTTAAATTGTCAAGCCAGTTTCCAATTTTCTGACTTACTATCATCCATCAAGTTAGTTTTGATCTCTTAATGGCAGTTGCAGTCACGGTTGCAAAATCACAATTACTAAAAAAAAAGAGGGATATATGCAATAATTGTAGTTACGGACTGCAATTTAAAACTATGGTAGTTTCTAAGTTGGATAGTAAACAAGTTACCAGAATGCAATATTTGAGAGTTAGGAGCCTGAGAAATTCTGCAGACAATAGATTAGATTATGGCTTGCTGCTGCTGCTGCAAGGAGTTTTATTTAGTTCACATCTCTAACCTGAATGAAGTTCATCAATGTGCTTGAAATATTAATTGAGAAATATTACTATAAATAGTTATCCGAAGAAAAGAATCTCTATTTTTTTTATATCTGTACATGATTTCGTCAGTCATATATTTACTGCCAACTGGAGATAAAAGGTTTCGAGCCATGAAAATCCCGTCTGAGATATGCAGAAAGCCATTTTAAATCTGTTATAGAAACTTAAAAAGAGAGAACAATCTTAGCTAAAATGGTATGTAAAAACTATTCAACACTCTAGTCTTGACACTTGGGCTGTAGCAGCATGTGTTTAGTCAATAAAGCACGAGAGAGAGAGAGAGAGAGAGAGAGAGAGAGAGAGAGAGAGAGAGCGAGAGAGAGAGAAAGAAGAAAAAAAATTTAATTTTAACATTAAATTATTGAAAAATACAATAAAAAAAAAATTTTTGTTATTATTAAAATAATAATAATAATGACAACAAAAAGAATGAGAATAATATAGATATAACTAAAAATGTTTCTCTTTCTATTATTCTAACATTCTGATTAAAAAATATTTAAAATAACTTTTTATTTAATCAGACTTATTATCTGTAATTAATTATTAAAAGATTTTAATCACTATATCAAATATTTATAAAAAAAATGTTATAATCAATTATTTGGCATATAATTAATTATGAGAATTTTAATTGTTATACCACAAAGCATCAGCCTATGAGTTCCAGAAGTCAGATTTTATTTCTAGAGTTAAGAGATTTTCTTAATTGACAATAAGGAGAGAGACAAACTCATACACATGGGATGCACACTTATATAGCACTTTGGAGACTTTCTCCAAGCCTATAATTTAATTGAAAAATGCCTAGTTACATTCAAATATTTAATTGTGTATTAAATCAATCTAAAGAGAGACACATAATTTTTTTATTACATATTAATATATTATTTTTCTTCTATTTAATGATGTAATTCTTTTTTAATTAGTTTAATACATAAAATGCACCTAGTGCAATAAAAAATCTGTTTATGCTGATAATGCCTTCATATACGAATCTTGTCTCTTTAGCTCTTTACTTTGGTTGCCAAAGTAGATAGAAATTTAATGCTGTAATCTCTATAAATTCTATGAATGAATGTAGTGTGTGAGCCTCCTTCCGAATAATAACCAAAGGCATTAAGCTTCTGCTCCACTTTCTGCTCCATGTTTCTTTTCAATTTCTAACACCATTGAGGACACCTAGCTTGTCTTAGAAATGGCTGTCATAATATAAGCTATTTGATCCTTGGAGGAAACACGAGCTACCCTAAGTTATCTTTTTGCAACCAGATCACAAAGAAAGTGAGTATCAATTTCAATATTCTTCATTTTGGAGGCAATTTTGTAATGAACTGCTTGAGGAATTCAGAACTATTGCTTGTGAATGTAAAATCTTCCACGCACACCAAGACATAACAGGTGATGTTTCCTTGGTGATGAATGAAAAATGAGCAATTAGAGTGTGCTCATTGGAAACTAATCAGAAGAGACTAAAATGAAACTGAGAGCCAGGTAACACGCTCTGAGAGCCTGTTAAAGACCATAGATGGCATTTTTGAGCTGCTTGCATCGCATACTAAATGAGGATTAGTTTTATGGTAAGTACACCCATTCGCTGATAAATTCTTTCTAATGTCTTTATGAACAAATTGATCTCTTGGTGACTAGTAAACTGAGCATAAGGTGCTATTTTTGAAATTCCTGTATGCATTGTTTGGAATGAGTTTTTAACAGGGGCAGTGCCACAGTGGGGATCGTGTATGAACTAAAGTAAATGAGGGTGAATTCTATAAGATACCTTCCAAATCTCTGAAGATGCTTTCTCTGATCATACTGAAGAATAAGAGGAGACCTAAACAGCAAAAAGATACAAGAACCCTGATAAATGGATTAGCCAAGCAAATGGGACTGAACGCAACTGTGCCCTATAAAGCCTGATTTGAAGGAAGAACAAGATTTGAATAGAACAGAACCTGATAAATTGCTACTGTGTCAAAGTTGGGTATGTTGAGCTGGAGTCGTTTGGGGATTTTGGAGTTGTTGAATCCATGGCTGCTGCGTGACTCTGTTTTTAAGCTCGCTTAGTGTTGCGCGATTGTCTATTTAATTGGGAATTTGGGGATTTTTTTGAGTAAAAACAAAATTCGAAGATAGTTTTAACTAAATTTTATAATTTAGAATATAATTATACAATTGTAAATATTAATTATAAGATTAAAAAATAGTGAATAATTTATTAATTTTTTTAAAAAATTAAAATTAAAATTAAATTTTAGAATTTAAATTTAAAATATAAGAAGGAAGACAATCTGAATCAAAATAAAAAAGAAAAAGTATTGATATGAATTTATAAATTATGTATTATATATTAAACAACGATTTTTTTACGTTTAATAAGTGTCGCTTAAATCTAAAAGCAAAAGTAACATTATAAAAAACTATTAGCTTATTTCAACTTTAGGCAATAGTTTTTTGACTTTATCAAATAAGCATTGCTTAAATTTAAAAGTAAAAGCAACAGTGTAAAAAAATTATTACGTATTCAAACTTTAGATAACGATTTTTGAATGTTCTCTAAAAAGTATTGTTTAAATCCAAAAGCAAAAGTAACATCATAAAAAGTTATTGTTTATTCTAATATTAGGCAATGGTTAAACGTTGTTTAAATTCCAAAGTAAAAGCAATATCATAAAAAATAGTTTTTTGTTCCAACTTTAGGCAATAATTTTTTAACCGTTGCAAATTTTGACGTTGACATAAGTAAAAAATATTGTAGTGTGTTTCCTTGATAATGAATGAAAAATGAGCAATTAAAGTGTGCTTATTAGAAACTGATCAAAAGAGACTAAAAGGGAACTAAGAGCCAAGTAACATGCTCTAGAAGCCTGCTAAAGACCATAGATGGCATTTTTGAATTGCTTGCATTGCATACTAAATGAGGATTGTTGGAATTTTCCTATGTAGACTATCATAGTTTAATTAAATCATATGTTGTTGGATTGGATGAATATCACAACTACTAATTATTATAGGTTAATTAATTATGTGATCAAATTAATAGACCTATAATGGTACATTGGTCATTGATAGACTTTAGTGGTATGAGTCTTGTCATTAGGCCAATGATGATAGGGCTTAGTAGGGTTACAGTAAGACAGGTCTCTACTTATACGCTAGTAGAACTATAGTTATCCCATTGATACTTTAGATATAGTTTTTCCCCCTTTTCTTTATTGGAGTTGTCCGGAGTGAACCTGCAAAAAAAGCACTTTACTATTATGAATTCTCACATAATGTTAGGTACAATCTTATTATTATTAATTAAATACATATATAAATCTGATACATTATAACATGATTCAATAGATCTATTGATTTGACTATTATCATTTATCTTATTTATTTTTCAACAATTGGCATCAAAGCCAAATTTTCCCTTTTATGTTACAAAGGCTAAAATTTGTGCAGATTTGTTTTTGTAATTTTATGCAATCTATTTTTTATGGTGAAATTTAGTTTTGCCAAATTTCAGTCAATCGAACTTGGTTCTTGAACCCCCAAGTTGCTTTCTGGTTGGTGAAATGGGAAATGAAGAGAGTGGAGAGAAAGAACAACAAGAACAAAGGATTTTTTTAACGTGGTTCAGCTAAATTTGGGCAACACCAGTCCCTACGTCCATGGTAATGTTATTGCTTTGAAGGAAATTCTATAGAGTTTCAGTTTATGTTTTCTAGTTTATCTTATAGTAATCTTTCTTCTTTTATTTATAGAGGATGAGAGGTCACAACTATAATTTTATAAGTTGTAAATACATTATATCAAGTATTAAATGTACAAGTCTATATAATCTTCTACAATTCGGCTTCTACAGGTTGCTTTTTGTAGGTGGGCCTTGTTGGGCTGCTATTTGCAGATTATCCTTGTAAGTTGAGTTTAAAAGGGTGTTTGCTTGATTTTAGCTGGTCTCCAACTAAGTGGCGTGCTTCATCTCGCGAGCCAAGATTCCTGGCTCGAGGGTCGTTGCTATCTTTCAAGCAGCGAAGACAGGCTCGTGAAGTGAGCTTACGCAGAGTGGATCGTTGACTGTGCCAGCCAAGGGGGTGTGTTCGGCATCCTTGGCTGCTCAATAAGTTCCTTTTACATGGACTTTGTCTTCGTTTGGGGCTTCGTCAGCCCATTTTTCTCGCATACTGAATTTCACTCATAACATAAGCCCTCCAACTCTTAGTTCGCTTTGCAGACTGGGAGTTGTAACTCTACCAAGGCCTCATTTTGTAATTCACTGTGCAGTCAAAGTCTTTACATTCAGACTATCATGTTGTCTTTTCAAGTTTTCAACCTTTCATTTTATCTATTTTAGGCCATACTTTCTTTTGAGCATGCCTTGTGGCCATTGTCGTGGCGTCCTGGCTTCCTTTGGACTATTCAATCAGGCACAGCTAATTACACTTTGGGTTTTTTCATGAACCCAGTTGGTCTATATAAAGTTTGAGAAGTTCTTCTGGCTTCTCCATGAGATGGCTTGATGGGTGCTTTAACGAAGCCCCCTATGTTTCTGATAGTTTGGCTTCTGGTGAAGTATTTTGAGGCGTGTATGGCCTATTACATGATATTATGAGGCTTGAATGGCCTACTACACGTGACTCCTAGGGATAGCTTCTCTGGTTAGCTGTTGGGAAGTGTTGTGCAAATCTTGGATTATTTCCTCACGGTTCTATCGTGAGGTTGAGCCTTTCCAGTAGCGCTCTTTAGCATTTTTTGAATTGCTTTGGGCACAAGTCAGGAAAAGAATCGCTAGGTTAAGGAGGCATATAAGAAGAAGATTGAGAAGCAGGCATGCTTGTTAGCCCTCCAGTCGGGGGGAGGGGGAGTTCGTCTCCCGAGGCCGGCCCTCTTCTTCTTGGTGGAAACAATAGCTGTAGGCCTTTTACTTTAATCTTGTGCTTTGAATCTTTTGATGTAAATTCACCTCGTTGAGCGAGGCTTTCAATGAAATGAGCTTTCTTCGTAACTCTTTATGTTAGAAGTACTACATATCACTATTGATAATGTGAATCCTCACGAATCATAGCTAAATGATATTTAAGTGACTAATCGGTCATGATTTCCATTATGAATCTAGGCACACGAGTGTCTCAAATGTGCGATGTCTAAGTAGGCCGCATGAGAGCTGCGGGCACCTGGTCGCATGAGAGCTGCGAACATTTGGTCGCACAAGAGCTATGAACATTTGGTCGCACGAGAGTTGTGATTAATTTTTAGCACCTTCGCGCCTTAGCGAGTTTATAGATCTTTGTTGGATTTGAGTGTTTTTTAGCGCCTCCACGCCTAAGCGAGCTTAAGGCTTTTTTGGATTTGAGTTTTTAAAAGTGCCTCTGGGCCTCAGCGAGCACAAGGCTCTACTGGATTTGAGTTTATAATATTACCTTCGTGCCTTAGTGAGTACAAGGCTCTACTAGATTTAAGTTTTTAATAGCGCCTCCACACCTCATCTAGCATAAGGCTCTGCCAGATTTGAGTTTTGAATAGTGCCTCTACACCTTAACAAGCACAAGGCTCTACTGGATTTGAGTTTTTAATAGCGCCTCCATGCCTCAGCTAACAGGTTGGCAATGGTGTTGAGTTTGACTTTGTCAATCATAGAATGGCTTTCTTCTTAAGAAAAATGGCATTTTATCGAAAATCATCAGAAAAAGAATATGTTTTCTTTATCTTTCTGAATTATGGTACATCATCAATATATAATCCTAACTAAAGTCCCCTACTCTTGATTGGGATCTTGCTAGGGATGTCGAGGTTGCTGCTCGGAGGGGTGGACCACGTAGTTTTACAGGCGATCTGTCTTGATAAGGTCCTCTATTGCATCTCTGGGCACTCGGCACTCCGAAGTGGTATGTCCAACCTCACTATGGTAGGTGCAAAATTTATCTTTATTGCTCCTAAATTTACCAGGAGTCTAGAGAGGCTTGGGCTTTCCAAAGTCTTCCTTGTCTCATTTTGCTGTGAAGATCGATCATGTGTATCAGATAAAACACTATAGCTTTCATAGCGACCTTAAGGTTAAGGTCGCTCGGTCTTACCTTTCTTCGAGGGCTGGTTGCTGGTGCCATGATTTTGATCCTCATTGCTCCTCTTTTTACTCTGAGGGAAGTTGATCATCTCATCCTTTTGCTTGGGTCCCTCTATACCGAGGGTTTCCTCCCATCTGATTTGCTTGGCAGCTTGCTCATAGAATTAAGCAAGATCTCGTGCCGAGGACTTGTATAGGCTTTTGTACAACTTTCGATCTTTCTGGAGTTCTACCGAGATTGTTGTCAGAATATTCCCCTTTGAAGGATTTTCCACTGAATTAGCCTCTTGTCTGAATCTAGCTATGTAATCCTTCAGTGACTTGTTCTTTTGTTAAAAGATCATCACGAGGTGGCAGGGTGGAGTAAGCTACTTCTTCAATGCTCGGTACTAATCAATGATTTTCCTTTAACATTACTCCCAACCATTGACACTGCGAGCCAAGAGACTTTTAAACCATGCTCGAGGTATGCTCCCTAATGTAGTTGGGAAGACTCGACATTTGATCAGAGGATTAGTTGTCTGGAGATCCATCTGGACATTGAATGCATTCAGATGGTCACAAGGATTGCTGTTTCCATCATACAGTAGAATCGTGGGAACCTTGAGTTTCTGTGGGAGGGTTTGTATTTGGATTTCTATAGAAAATAGTGAGCTTTGCTCATTGCAAGCTTGCTCATTTTGAGCTCAAGGGCGTTCCTCTAATCGTTTTAGCCTTTGTAGCACTTCTTTCATTACCAGGTCTTACGTTTCGAATTGCAGGCTGGAAGATTATTGATTCTTCTTCCCCCTCAACTGGTCTTATTCAACCTCTAGGCTCGTTGTAAGCCTCCAGGTCGTTAACCTTCATAGCTCTCTTGCATTCGGTAAGCTGACTTTTCCCTATGAACTTTTTCATGTAATTGTTGGAGTTAAGCAAAGATCTCCTCTCATCTTTGCGCATCCCAAGTCTATGCTTGTGCCAGTATATTAACAACTTCAGCCAACTCTCTCACTGTGTTCTTAAGCATTTGCTGGGATTAGTAAGGTGTTTGCACCTCATCGGTTTCGGGGGCAACAGTAGATCGATGGTGAATTTCGAGGGGTAAATCGGTAGTATTTTTAGCTACAGGAATGCCTGCTAGCTAGGCAGTTGGAGTGCTTCAATTCCTAGCAACTCTCCCTCTGGCCATTGTAGCTAAGCGAAAAAATGATCAGAAAGTAAATGGGCCCTTCCTCTAGCGTCAAGATGTTGACGATGAAATTTGGTTCTACCAAATTCCAGTCAACAGAACTCAGTTCTTGAACCCCAAGTTGCTTTTTGGTTAGTGAAATGGGAAATGAAGAGGGTAAAGAGGAAGAATAACAAGAACAAAGGATCTTTTTAATGTAGTTCGCCTAAAATCGGGCATTACTAGTCCCTACGTCCACAGTAATATTATTGCTTTGAAGGAAATTCTATACAGTTTTAGTATATGTTTTTCAGCCTATCTCACAATGATCCTCCTCCTCCTCCTATTTATAGAGGATGGGAGGTCACAATTGTAATTTTACAAATTATAAATACATTTTATCAAGCATTAAATGTACAAATCTATATAATCTTCTGTAATCTATCTTCTGTAGGTTGCTTTCTGCGGGTGGGTCCCGTTGGGCTACTATTTCCATATTGTCCTCGTAAATCGAGTCTAAGAGGGTGTTTGCTCAATTGTAGCTGGTCTCTAATTAAGTGGCGTGCTTCATCTCGCAACCCAAGATTCCTAGCTTGGGGGTTGTCACTGTCCTTCGGGCAGTGAGGACAAGCTCGTGAAGTGAGCTTGTGTAGAGCGGATCGCTGATTGTGCGAGTCGAAGGGGTGTGTTCGGCATCCTTGGCTGCTCAGTGAGTTCCTTTTACACGGCCTTTGTCTTCATTTAGGGCTTCGTCAGCCCATTTTTTCTCACATACCAAATTTCACTCATAACATCTATAATTTATGATGTAAAGTTATTATGAATATAAGAACATGAGATTTATTTATATTTTGACTTAATATATTTCTAAATTGGTTACAAATTTCTTTTTGTAAACCTTTTTTGATGTGAAATCATGAATTAATGTAACTTGAATTTTTTTTTCAAAAAATTCAATTCATAAATTTGAGATATTTAAAGAAATTTTTTAAATTAATTTGTGATAGCATCTCAAGAATTTATAATATGTAAAAGGCACAAGTCAATTTGAATAAATGCTATTGAAAAGATGAGTTTTCGAAATTTTATATATTTATTCAGGCAGGAATTTTATTTTTTAAAATTTTGTGCAATTATAAGTTATTTGTTTAAATTGATTGAGGTTTAATTGATAGATATAAGGTGGACAAAAACCCTCAATCAATTTTGGAAAGCCTAAACTATTATAGCATTAATTTTCAAATTTTTGAAAGAAATTTTTTCTGTAAACTTAAATTAGTTTAAGTTTTTTAAATTGCACAAACAAATGTAAATTGACGGAAGGTTTTGATGGATAATGATATAGATAAAGAAACCCATACAAGAATTTTGTAAAAAAAAAAAACACGGTTGAATTGAAGGAATTTGCAAACTAAGTTAGATTTAATTATATAGTTGGCTATTTGCATCCATGATATGTGAGGTTACGTGCCATCATTAAGGTGGTAGATGCCAATAAAAATTATACCACTATGCTCCACTCTCCAAGTTCTAATGGTGGTAATTTTTAAAATTTTTTTTTAAATAAAAATATTTTATTTATTTTTTCCAATTTAGTTTAGAAATTAGTTAATATTATTTGGGCTTGAAAATTTTATAATAAATTTGCTACATATTGGACCACTATTTGTTGTTTTTCCAAAAATTTTTGGAAATAAAAATATTTTATATAATTATTGACTTATTTATTTACATATTAATTTCATATTTTTTGAACATGAAAAATTTACTATATGATTCTTACATATTATACTATTATATGTAATTTTTTGTAGATTGATTTAATGTTTTTTTGTCCATTTGAATATTTTTTGGATTATTGTATGTAATTTGTAAAATTATTTAGGAATTAATTTTGCTCATATTATGCAATGAAATTTTGTGCAATTCTATACTTACCTATCATGGGACTAGTTGCATAAAAATTTTATTGAAATTAAATTTTAAAATTATATGTAGGAAAGTGTTATATTAGAAATATATATACCCTATCAATATAATATTATTAACGTAGTTTGTTGATAATAATATGAATATTAAGATTACTTATTATCTTCTTAAAATTTTAAATACCCTAAGGTGTTAGGTTTTAGGAATATAGCATTCAAATTTTATGTTATATTATGAAGCTTTAAATGCCTTATAGGTGTTAGGTTTCATAATATAATATTATTTGCAATTGCATAGTTATTGAAGAAATACTATAACATGACTACATTGAACATACAATTTTGAAAATTTATGATAAATTTCATACATTATTATTTCCTCAATCTTTTATTACTTATGCAATTGATGACCATGAAGATGATAAATGGGATTAATTATGATGACTGAGCTAAATGGAAAATATTTGGGATAAATTATTGATATCGTATCTAGCAATTACCAAATTTCATATTTGGCATGGAGAAAAGGAAAGCCAAAAATTGATGATGACTATACTACTGCACAAGGTCTCTTTGTGAAAAGTAGACACACTCTAATAGAGTGTACTTGATGGTTATGATGTATACTAAAGATAAGATCATCATGAAAGAAATTGCTAACTCTTAAAATGCCAAAGTGATTATGGATTTTGCAACTGATAAGTTTGTAAAATTCGATAAGGCTGAAAAAGATATTACTTCTTGTTGCTGGATAAAATTGTTTAGGATGGTATTAGTAGAATTAATGAGCATATCATAGAGTTGGTATACTATTATGGATGCTATGGGTATGAAATTGGGCATAGAAAATAGTCATTTGATTTAGCATATTTCAGAGTCTCTTCTGGTTGAAATTGATATTCTTTAGACATCATAACCCAAGTGGGTAGCAGACTTTTAATAAAATGACCTTTATAGTTAGTCAAGCAAAAGATAATGTGAATAATTGAAGGATCTTTGTAATTACCTTGTTTCACATGGATTGAGTGTTAAGGATGGAAATAAATCACACCCAAAGGAGCCTAATTTTTAGAAACAAGAAAGCTGGTTTGATTACGTATCACAATAAATCATGATATTCCACTAGCTCTAGTGAGATGTTCTATCGAATACTTGGTAGTTAGATAGATGTGCAATTATTTGCATTACAAATTTATTATAAGCATTAAGAAACAAGAGGAAGCAAAGTAATAAAAGCAAAAAATCTTATTGGAAATGGTGGAAAAGTGCAAAATCAATACGTAAGAGTAGTTGCGATTTGGAAATTAGAGAGTTAGTCAATTAAATAATATGGTTAGGTACAAAAGGATTACAATTAATATGGGATCCTCAATGTCATGGAATAGGTGTCCAAATGATATCTCCACAAAAGGATGGAGTAATTGATAAAAGAATAGATCTTCATGACCTAAACTTATCCCTTTTGATGTGAGTATTGATTGCATCAAGGGAGATACTCCTTGTTAGAGTTAGTGGACTAAAAGAATAGATGTATTGGAGTTGATTCACAATAATGTAGGTGAACTAATTATGCTAAGCAAAATGGGTGGACAATAATATTTTGCCTTCATTAAGGATTATTTAAGTTTTGATTAGGTGGAAATATCTACCAAAAAGTTTGAATCCTTAAATTCTTTTAGGACTTTTAAAGTTAAGATTGAACTAAAAAATAATAAGAAAATCTAGTGTGTCAATTCTGATAAAGGTGATAAGTGTTATGAAGATATAATAAACTGATATAAATTTTGATTCTTTAGTAAGATATCTCCAAGATTATGAATTTTTTAAGGCTAACAACCTTATGCTTGGAACACCCAAATAGGATTAGATTGTAAGAAGGTTGAATTATACACTTATAGACATGATTGGATTCATGTTGGTGCATTACATTTTACTAGATTTTGTATAGGGTGATACTTTAAAGATTGCAGTGTATATTCTAAATCAAATCCCTAATAAGCCTGCATTTAAAACCTTATATGATTTGTTATACGGGAAAAGCCTAGTCTTAGATATTTCCATGTCTAGGTTGCAAGGCTAAAATGAAGTCATATGATCCATTTATTAAGTAATTTGGTTTGAAGACTATTGATAATTACTTTGTTGGATATTGTAACGATAACCACTTTGTTGGATATTGCAACAATTACAAAAGAAGTATATTTTATTATCTGATCCACACCACCAAGGTTATTAAAGGACCTTTTTTTGTTTATTGATTAGATAGTAAGAGTGAAAGACCATGTAATATCTCTCTTAGAGAGATATAAGTTGCTATTCCACAAGAACTATCACTGGTTAAATAAATCAAATTGATTCAGTGCAACATCTAGTAAAATCGATGGTGGAAGTTATAAAGTTTAATGCTCCTCTAGTAGTAGAAAAAAATCAAGCCTTATAAATAAAACATCCTTAAGGAAACACTAAATGATTCACAGATCAGAAGTTATTAATGACTATATGATATACTTGCAGGAGCACGAATTTGACATCAATGATGGTAATGATCTCACAAATGTTTTCAAGAAGCCATTTCAAGTCCTGATTCTTTTCAATGACTGAAGGCTATAAATGTTAGATTGCTTTGATGATTCATAATGATGTGTTAAATTATATAGAGTTATCTACTGGTTGCAAGTCTACTGGATGCAAAAAGGTCTTTAAAATCATAGAATACTCAAAGGGTGATTAAGAGATATATGGCCATATTGGTGGCAAATTGCCACATTTAGAAAGAAGGATTTGACTGTAGAATATATTTTTATCTATTTTAGTTAAAGACTTGTTTCGAATTGTTATGGCACTAGTGACTCATTTTAACCTAGAACTTCACCAAATGTATAATGGCCTTCTTGAATGATGATTAACCAAAAACTATTTGTGTGAACTAACTGGATGATTTCCAAGAAAAGAGTTAAAAACTCTTAGTGTGTAAATTAAAATGATTCATAAATATAATTTGAATAAAATGTCTAGACAATGATATCTCAATGTTATTGAGATTATTATTTCTTTTAGGCTCAAGGAGAATGATGTACACTGTGTGCCTATTTTAAGTTAAGTACAAGCATATTTGTAATTCTAGTCTCATGTAGATGATATTATCTTTAAGAACAATGTTAAAAGCCTAGTGATTTAGATAAAGGATATACTATCTATATATTTTAAATATGAAGGATCTCAATGATGCCTCTTTTATGTAAGGTATAAGGATTTATCATGATAGATCTCCGGATCTTCTTAACTTGTCTCAAAGATTATATGTTGAAAAGGTGCTTAATAGGTTTAATATGTTTTATATGCTTTCTAAGTATTGCACCCTTCTAAAGGGGTGAGATTTTTTTTTTCAAAAAGCCTAATGTCTCAAAATATTGTAGATTAAAATAAGTTTTGTATGCTTCTATTATTTGTAGTCTGTTGTATGTTCAAGTATGTATACATCTTGATATTGCTTTTAGGAGATACTTGAGTAATCTTGGTAAAAAATATTAGACTATTATGAAGAAAGTCATGGAGTACCTATAAGATACAAAGAATCTTTATGCTGACCTATTGAAAATTTGGTTATCTAATTATTGTAGGCTACTTTGACTCTGATTTTATGAATTATCTAGATGATATGATATTGATATCTGGAAATATTTTTATAATAATAGGAAGAGCTATACTATGGAAACTATCAAACAGTCAATTACAGCTACCTTTACTATGGAGGCAGAATGTGTCACATATTGTGAAGCCACTTGTGAGGCTAATTGGTTAAGGAATATAATATATGGATTCAAAGTTATAGAGAGCATATCTAGGACCTTAATCATATATTGTGACAGTATTGTTATAATAAACTTCTCTCAAAATAATAATGAAGGCATTGCCTGCACAAGTATTTTGACATTAAGTATCAATTTGTTAATGAGAGAAGACACACAAGTATTATACATGTTACCACAGATTGTATGCTTGAGAATCCACTAACCTAAGGCTTAGGTGTTAAATTGTTTATGAACAAGTAACTATAACGAGTTTGGTTAAGCCTTTCAGTGTTCATGGTTAGTAGGAGTTTTATGTTTCTAATTGAAACATTGTTATCTCGAGATTAGTAAAATGTTAATGATATTGCCATATGTTTCATCTATATATGCATATATGGCATTGTTTATTATGCACATTTATTCAATGGGATAATGATGGAGACATTTAGACCCTGTCTCATTATTATGTTGAAATTTATTCTCATTTTGAGCATCTTGGGTGGATGGATGGATAATTTTATAAAGATGTATATATGATCACATTTTGATGTGTATGTTTAGTTTCCCACACATTCCATATTATGTTTCAGTCATTGGAACATAAGTATTTAAGATATGTATGACATTAGCATCACTATCAAATATGATGATTTGCATTATTGGGTACTTACACTTGACCAATGGTTGTAATGGTGTCATTGTTGTGGCCACATATTGTAATCCAAGTTCTTATTTATTAAACTATGTTGTCTAAAAGGGACATTATTAGAATTTTTCCATGTAAACTACTATAGTTTAATTAAATCATATGTTATTGGATTGAATGAGTGTCACAACAACTAATTATTATGGGTCAATTAATGTGATTAAATTAATGGACTTGTAATGATACCATGGTCATTAATGGACTTTAGTGGTGTGAGCCTTGTCACTAGTCAATGATGATGGGTTAATTGGCCTAGTAGGGTTACAGCAAAGCATGTCCCTACTTATACCCTAGCAGAGCTTAGTTGCCCAAATAAGATTTCAGATATAGTTTTTCTCCCTTTTTTCTACTAGGGTTATAAGGAGTGAACCTATTAAAGGAGTGCTTTGCTATTATGAATTCTCATGTAATGTCAGGTACGATCTCATTATAATTAATTATATGTGCAAATTTAATGTATTATTACATGATTCAATAGTTCTATTAATTTGACTATTATGATTTATTGTATTTGTTTTTCCATAAGGATTAGTTTTATTGTATGTATACTCATTCACAAGCCCAATTGATTAATTCTTTCTAATGTCTTTATGAATAAATTGATCTCTTGGTGACTAGTAAATTGAGTATAAAGTGCTATATTTGAAATGCCTACACGCATTATTTGGAATGAGTTTTAGTGCTTCATTTTTAAATGCTTGTTTTGCAAATAAGTTGACTAAATTCAAGGTTGACACAATAAAATTAAAGTTGGATCATGTGTCTTCGATTTTAGCAATATGTATGATCCAAAAGTTTCTTAAATGCTTTTAGTATGCTTTTGTGGGAAAGGTGGCATTTAATGTGACAAACAAACTAATTTTTATTAGAAGGATTACTTATACTCATTAATAATGTTTACACTTTTACATATTAGAGCACTTATTATTGGACACCTTACTAAAACACCTCATAGTGCTATTAGACTTAAGCCATTACAAAAAAATTTGATATTTTCAACTAAAGTTTCTAATAGATTAATCTATTGAAAAAAGTGAACATAATTGAAAAGATTATTAATTATTGACCACAACCATCCATCGAAACCGTTGAACATACATTCTATCAGAAAATGAGCATAAATTTTAAAAAATTTGTTCACTTCTTCTGATGGAATTTATTGTATGGTCAATTTATAATGGAAAAATTTATCAAAAAATTCAAAAATTATAACATCGTCTGCTCGTGCAATCTCTTTTCGCTATTTTCCTTTCTTTTACTTCCTCTACCACACTAGCTCTTCCTTGCCTTTCTAGCTTGATTCTTGTATTTTAAATGTATTTTTCAGAAATCTACATAGATTAAATTGTTTTTGTTGTTTTGTTTTATTTTTTTACCTATTTGTTGAATTATTCCATTTTTCATATTTTAATTAGATTTTCTTAATTTGATGTTTGTAGTTTCGGGCTTAAGCTTTCTATGAATCTATTTGGTAGTTTTCTCGCTTAGACACTGAAGTTAATATATATTTTAGTTATTAGTTTATTTATAAATTATATATATTTTGAATTAAATTGAGTATTATTAGGTAGTTAGATGACATATTTGAAAGAATTATATATGTTTACTTCATTGGTATTTTTTAATTTAATCAAACTAGAATTGATGAAAAAGGAGAATACTACGCTTTATCATTACAACATTTGAAAATTATATTTTTCTATAGAATCACTAAAATATAAGAATTATTATGATTGATATATAAACATTCTACATCATTTAAGAATAAATTCTTTTATAACATGATTAAAAGAGAAAACTATTATAATCTCCCTCAAACTTTAACAAAATTATGTAAATTATTTTATAATTTTAAAATATATGTTGGCCTCTCATATAATTTTAAATATACACAAATCTCTTTTTTAAAAATATAAAAAAAAGATACAAAAAATATAAATTTAATTTTTTTTTATCAATCATGTTTTCTAATCATTTGTATTTAATCAAAGTTCATATTTGAATACAAAATAAAAAAAAATAATTAATATTATATGATTTTAATCATATGATAATTTTTTTGAACATTTTATCAACGAAAATTTCAAGTTTGGGAGGACTAGATAATTTAAATAATCTTAAAAGGAGTCAAAACATTTTTTTGTACATAAAATTGTTAATGTACACTTAGTTTGTTTATAAATTATAAAATCATATTTATTATTTAATGTTTGATAATTTATAGTTTCATAATAATTTTTTATGTGTGTCTTACATAATTCATAGATATGACTATTTAATGGATGGCACACTAACCAATAACAATGAAAAGATGCAACATGAGATTAGGAAATTGACGAGTCCTTCTTCAATCTTATGTTATAGTTATATTTTTATGTATTTTATTTAAATGATATGCTTTATATAACATTTGATTTGAATAATATAATTTATAAATTATTTGATTAATTTTATATATTCATAACTATCTCTATGTGTCGCATATTTAATTTTTTATTATTAATTAAATATTAGTTTTTAAAAATTTAAATTAAAATTTTTAAAATTAATTTATGATGGAATTCGAAGCTTAATTAACTAATGAAGATTATTTTAAAAAAATTAATTTTTTAACAAAAATTTTATTTCTTCCAATGAATTTTTTATGACTTTTATGATAGAATTAACCAAGTATTTAAAATGACAAATTTCTAAGGTAATTTTCAATGGATAAAAAAATAAATTTTATGAAAAAAACTATCTCCTCAAAATCTGTAGAAAATATTTTCTGATAGAAATATCTTAATTATTTTAATGGAAAATTTTGTTGAAAACAATGAGTTGTTTTTTTTTTTTTTTAAGTAATGAGCCTTTTTTGCTACCTCCTCACTCCACACTTTACCAACCGGAGCACTCCACATTTAAGCGCACACGCACACTAATACTGGATGGAACAATCACTGCACTCACTTTCAACACTTTCCACTAGCACATATTTTGGTACACGGGCTAACCTATTTATAGGCCCTTTAAGTTGGCCACTTTGCCACCTTAGTAGAGTCTCTATTTTCTAAAGATTTCTTCTCTTTATGCGATCATTCAACTTCCACAACTTACAGTTACGTAAGCCTAACATCTAGAAGCTTTATGGATCTACCTTCCTTTTCTATAAAGTTGGTGATGTTCTTCAACACTTCCCCGCAGCACCAACTTTTTTATACATTTATGTATTTTAGATTTGGTCTTCGTTGTCTACTCAACCTTCTTGATTCTTCTAATCTTGATTTGTCTTCAACCTTCACTGATTCTTCCTCTTCATGTGCTGGATGATAAATTTTAATTTTCCACAGATTTCTTTGAGCTCTTGATGATCTTGAACTTTCACCTTCTTCAAGACGTCTTTGATTTACTTGTGTGCTAGGTTGTGGCTATTCCCTAACTCCCTTTGCTTCTTTTTTTTTGTATCTGATCTTCAAATCTTGTCTCATCTTATAATGTCATGAGACTACGCCTCTACCAAGATGAAGGCTCATCAAACACATCACTTATTGCTACATAGGATTTGCTAGTATTTGGATTGCAACATGTTTATCCTTTTCTTTGCTCATCATATTCCATGAAGATATAGCGGATTGCCTTTTTGTCAAACTTGCTTTTGAGATGATCAGGTATGAATATGTAGCATAGACTACCAAAGACTCAAAGATGATTAACTTTTGTTTCATATGCCATAATTTCTGGAATGGTGAGATGAATCCTATCTTTGCTTGTGGAAACCTTGTTGATTATGTATGCAATTGTCTTCATGCACTTAGCCCAAAATTTTTCAGGAACATTTTTCATATGCAATAGACTTCTATAAATGTTTGCAAGATGCAATTTTTTTCCTTTCCACTATGCCATTCTATTGTGGAGTGTTTGGATATGTCAATTGTCTTAAAATCTTGCAACTCTAAAGATACTCGTTGAACTCCTTTGATGTGTACACTCTACCCTTGTTAGTTCGTAGACACTGAATCTTCTTGCCTACTTCACTCTCAATCTTCTCTTTAAACTTTTTAAATTTTGTCAATGCCTCATATTTATCTTTCATAATGTTTACCCATATGTACTTTGAGTAATCATATATGAAAGTAATCATGTACTTCTTGCCACTTTATGATACTTATTTTGTTGGTCCTAAAAATGTTTGAGTGAACTAACTCCAGTGGTTCCTTGGCTTTCTATTTCAACTTTGTGTATGGTAGCCCATATGCTTTCTTATATTTGCAATGGAGACAGATTACTCTATGTCAAACTTCAAGTTATGGTAGTCCTTTGAGCATTATTTTTTTCATCAACACAGTTAGCTTTTGATAACTTAAGTGTTCCAGTCATGTATGCCACAGATCAACTGTCTTATTCTTTCAAGTTTTATCTATATATGCCATCTCAACAGGTATCAAATAGATAAACTCCATTTTTGTTCCTACCATGATTAGTTTCCTTTCTACCTTGACATTTTTATAAACCTTTACATCATTAAGCTTAAGCATAATGTAATTCCCTTTCTCAGTTAATTGTGACATAGATAGCAAATTCTTCGTCATACCTTACACGTGAAACACGTTTTCTAGTTAAATCTCCCTTGCATTTGGTCGAGGTGTCACCATTGCTTTTCCGATTTGAGCGATTAGCAATCTGGAATTGCTAGCTATCACTACCACTTGATTTCCTGAACACTCAAAAAAATCCCATAACTTGTCTTTATCTTTGGTCACGTGGTTCAAACATCCATAATCGACTATCCAGCCTTTGTTGTAGTTAATGTTCCTTGATTTAGATATTACAATTACTACATCTTCATTTTCCTCTAACTTACAACTTAATGCATGGATTTCCCAATCTTTTTCACTATTGTCGTCTTATTATTGGTTTGATGTTGTTCCATTCTTTTTAGCTACTTGTCTCTTAAAACAACAAAATAGAGCCATGTGACCTTTTCTTCCACAGTTGTAGCACTTTCTATTGAATCTTTTAAAACTTGTGGATGATTGCTTGTACTTTTCTTAATTTTGTGACGCTCCCCCAAGTTTTGAACTTTATTCTTATCTTTTAGTTTTTTCATTTTCTCTTGAGTTGAATCTATTTCTTGGGTGTCTTCTTCCTCTATCACTATAGAGGGCTTCCTCATCATTCTTAATAGAGACTTTGACAAACTTTTTCACTAACACTTCCTAGTTTTCTAGTAAACTTTATAAATCTAGACCAAATGGTTGTGTAGTCTAGCCTTGGATTGCAACTACAAATGGACTATACTCTAGACTTAAGTCATTTAATATAATTATTTGTATCATTTCATGATTTATTTTCACCTTCTCATCTAATTGTGTAATTTCTCGACATAAATTTTTAACTTTTAAAAAATACTCGTTAATTGTCATAGTAATTATTTTCAACCCTTCTTGTACTTACACTTGCAACTTACATTTTGAAAATTTTGCTATAAATTGGAGATCTTAAATATGTCCTTGCAATCTTAACTAGATATTAAAAGAAATGGGTGTTCTTTTTTAATGATTTTTTCCCTTTTATATGTATGATGCTATGTGATAGAAACCTTTTAAATATATTAAGGCAA
Source organism: Saraca asoca (assembly GCA_026873985.1). Classification (NCBI taxonomy): domain Eukaryota; kingdom Viridiplantae; phylum Streptophyta; class Magnoliopsida; order Fabales; family Fabaceae; genus Saraca; species Saraca asoca. The sequence continues at coordinate 1,279 of JANHAO010003019.1, read as the reverse complement.
AGTTGAAATTTGCTTTAGGTTTGCTTTGTGTGGATATTATGTGGGCCATTACTTGAAAGCATCTCTTAGTGGTGTGCTTAATATTATATATATTTATATATGTAAGACCTATACAAACAACATTAGTAATTATATTTGGATTCGAAAAACCTCTTAATTCTATCAAAAAATTTGATTAAGATTAGAAAGATAATAGTAGTTTATAATTAATTTTTCAAAATTTTTAGGTGTTCTTTTTTTATGTTTTTTTTAATATTCAAAAACATAACTCGAGTGATCAGGTTTGAGTCACATTGGACAAGTCAAAGTTAAGAGATGATGTAGAGGGGATTGGACGATGTTTGATAGTTGCCACATTTTTCTTGCAATTTACATTTTATTTGTATATTTTGTTTTCATCAAAATTTGTGGTATGAGATTTGACTTTTAGAATGGGCGAACTTGTATATGATAAACAGACGGTTGCTATTTCCAAGTTTAATGAGAAAAGTGATGTGAAATAAAGTAGAAAAAATCTACAACTAAATAGCAAAATTGCACTAAATGCATAAAATGTGTAAAGATTCCATGAGAGATCACAAGAACTTCCTATAATTCAAAATGCCAACAGAGTGCCAAGATACACAAAATGTGGCCGGAGTTTTTATGTGTAATGTTCATTAATTGCAATCCATTCTATTTATAATATCATAGAATAGTTAAAAAAACTTGAAAAATAACTTCTTTAAGATTAAATGAAATTTTGACACATATGTGTACAAGTGTCACTACTTAAGCTACTAAAATAACTTCTAAAAAACTATAAATCAATTACCACTCATGTGCACTAAAGCATAACTTTTTAAGATAAATCAGCCAATTGAACATGGCCAAGATGTTGCTTAACCGTTCATGGCGTGGCTTAAATGCTTCCTAATCGCTACTAATCGGTTGCTTATAACTTAAAAAACTTTTTAAATTAAAATGAAGGTAAATCTGCTACTGCTACGTTGATTTAGCCGAAAATCAAGTTGTCGAACACCTAAATTGCCAAACCAACATTTCTGTCAATGTTGGTCATTTTGAAAACCCAATCAGACGTAAATAACAATTTTTGGTCAAACCGGTCCATTCGACTAGACAAACTCACACTATTACCCAAACAAGTTCGAAATATCGAAAATTATCAAACAAGTCATAACAATATCATAAAACAATTTAATTTAAATTTGGCCAAAAACCAGAGCTTAAGTTCATCCTATTATTGAAGTATATTGTCCACAAAACTAACCAATCTCCT
>JANHAO010003018.1:0-27091 GCA_026873985.1 Saraca asoca | reverse complement strand
AAGACAGTTTTATACAAAAATAAGAAAAATAATTAAATAGTATTTTTTAAAAAATAATTTTTTAATTATGTTTTTATAAAATAATTTTTTAAAAATAATTTCTGAAAACAGATTTTTTTTATTTTTATAGAAAAAATGAAAAAATTATTTTTCAAAAAAAAAAAAACCTATCAAACCGGCCCGAAGCTTTGAATGAAAAAAGTGAAAGTTATTTAAATGGCGAGAGATTTGATCATATGCCTTTCTTGAAGTTTAAAATATTCTCATTGCTCAAATATTAATGCTTCCACTATGCACGGCATATTTAAAATTACTTTATTCTACTTTTTGGCATTTATTAATTGATTAATATATTTTTATATTAGAACAATAAATAACATCACTCTTTGGTGCTACTACTTCTGTCTGACTACACAGCAATCATATATATTTCCGTTCAAGGTTTGTTTTAGGATTCCTTACTAAAATTTTCATTTTGCTTAAGTGGACAAAATGCTGAAGCTAAGCCTAAAACTTTAGAGCTAAAAGGTAAGATGATAAATTATATATATCTGCATTACTATTTTTAGCTCAAAACAAACTACTTTTCAGGATGATAAGCTTTTACCCCAAAAACGCGTCGGCACATTAATTTATTTCTAAATTATATTTTTGATCCATGATTAGTATGATTAATATAATTAATTAATGCTTTTCATTAATTATGCAGTGAAAGTTGTTCTCATATATATCCTTATTTTACTGGCAAGTACCTTCAATAATACTATTAAATCAGTTGAATGACGGGGCTTTAGAACTTAAATCAAAATTTCCTTTGACAAATAACATCCCTCTCATTTGAAAATGTTATGTTTATGGATAATGATATATTAACCTGTCTTCTTCTTAGGAAAAAAGGGGAAAATATTCATACTTTTATAGGTTTGGCTGGATGAAATTTACAATTATGTCTTTTAAGTTTCATGAAAGGTGCTTGGAAATGATGACAACATGGATTTGCTTTGCACTTAATTGGTACATGTTTAAATGTGATTGGAGACCAATTTTGTAGAGCACATTATTGAAACCGTCTACGAAAGATATTAATTTTAAGAGAAAAATTTACTGAATTCTAGCCAGATATACATAATTATAAATATCTTCCTTTTTGTTTGAAAATTTACATGAATCTCCCTTCTAATTATAAAATACATTATACATAAAACTATATTATATTTTTTCTTTAATTCTCAGTGAAAAGAGTGTTATTTTTTATCTAGTGTTATTTAATCAATTAATACAAAAAAAAATCATATTTTTTATATAATTTAAACTTTTTTTTTTTGCATTGAGAATAAGGTTTTTTTTTTATGAAAAAATGTGTTTAAGAGCAAAATTCTTAGTAATAATAATAATTTTATCAAGTAAAGAAAATCAAACAATAAATGTCCTTTAACTAAGAAAAAATTATTTTTATAATACAAGAAACAAAAATTCAATTCATATTTTAGAAATAAACCTTTAAAAATCATATTTATACATGTGAAATAATCCAAAATAATATGAATCGTATCCAGAAAAAAAAAAGCATAAAAATTTCTACTTCTATTTAATAAATAAACAAAAAAAATTGTGTATATAACAAATAAAGAAAAATAAACATCCTGAGCAAATCTTGAAAATTTATGTACTAAACTAAAAAAAAAAAATTATAACTCAAATATGATTAATAAATCATAAAATCGAGAAGCAACAAAACCAACAATGAATCATAGAACTGTAATACCACCTTCAATTTTAACCTTTGATTTCCTTCCATAAAAACTTTTTTTTTTTCAAATTCTAATGCTTGTAATGAGTGTGTGGGAGGGGGGAGGGAAAAAACACACAGAGTTACATATTTTTTATATTGGTTTCAAATTATGTTTTATAAAGGAATTCTTATCATGGGGTAATTAATGTAGTCATTTATCATTATTTAACTTAGAATAATTTTAAACAAATAAATAAATATTCCTAATAATTTAATTGAAGTAACGTATATAATTTTAAATTAGATGAAAATTTGAAATAATTACCTTATATCTCTGATCAATGCAATTTTCTGATTTAAATTGACAGCAAAAATTTACTCAAGTATACTCTCGCTATTGTTAAAAATAAAAAAAAAGCAGCTATCTTTAATGTGTATTAAGAGGATGTCATTCAAAGACACGGAATTGAGAGGTCATTCACAGAAACAAGAAGTTCAGTAATATTAAATACATCTTTTAGTAAAATATATCTTGTTTGATCAAGTTTTACATTTAGATTAATCTATCAAATGTGATTGGTCAATTGACATGAATTAAACTTCATGCCGAACTGATTTTTTAATTAGTTCGGATTATTGATTTAAATTTATAATTTAAAGATTTAGATTATTTGAGGTTATGTCACAAATTAATAGGTGAAGTGTAAACAAAACTTCAAAGTTTTATTTTATCTAAAAATTAAATTTATCTTTCTTTTGAGTGTCAAAAAAAAAAAAAAAGGATGATGCACATTTATATCAGCATTATTATAATTTACTTATAATATATCCCACTATAGATGCTATGACATCGCTTTCAGAAACACTGCGGCATACCGCTTTTAAAAAGATTATTAGGGTAATTTGCAAAGTAACTATCTTATAAAAGTTGTCTTAATATACATTATCTTTTGCCGCTAGCTACATAAACAGCACAGTGCAAATCAAATATACGACACAGTCCGAGAAGAATAAAAGAATTCGTGAGATATTTATATATAAATATCACTAATTGTCATAACGAAGTCCCTTAATTATTTGTATAAGGAGAATATCACATTTTTTAATAAAAAATGTAAAATTAATAATGAAATTGGGTTCAATTTTTTTTTTTAAAAAAAAAAGATAAAGAGATAAAAGTGAAAGATGAGATGGGTAAATAACAGAAATATTTATAAAATCCAACCATATCTGAGTGTTGGATTCATTAACATTGTACAATTGGTGACCAAATCACGTGTATACAATGACGCCAGTACGCTCGAAAGATAAAAATTGTGACCCCCAAAGCCACACACACTGTCGCTGGGTTTAGAAAGAGGTAAAAAGCTCATGACTGGCGGCGACGACCATGGCTGATTTGCATTGCCTGGCCTCCGGGGTTGATACAGTATCAGCATTCCCAACTTTGGACAGAGACCCCACTGCGTTTAAAAGCAGAGAAACGCAAACCCCCGAGACTCTCGCGCTCCCTGGCCGCGGGGGCCCTGTATCTTTGCGTGCACACATGTCTGATTCCTCAGTTCTCTTTCCTGCTCTCTCTAATCATTATTCTCTTTCTTTTTCTTTTCATTTTGGTTTTTTCTCAAACAGATTGGACTTTTCCAACTTCTCTAACACACAAGAGAGTCTCAGTATGAGTTGTGTACTTACCCACTAGGTGTTCAGTTCATATGTCATTCAAACTTCACTATTGTTCCCCACTTCCCCATGCATTGAGTCTTTTTATTTAAATTCGTTGTCCTTATAACATATTTAATAACTTTGAGTTGAGCTAACTTGCAAGCTTATATTTTCACACTAATTTTACACAGTAAAAAAAATTGCAGATTTATACAAAAGTGTAAGTATTACACCTCACAATCTAGGAGGAAACTGCAAGTATGCAATCTGTGTGAAATATTTTAAAAAATTTCTATGCTTTTCATCCTCCTGCTCCTTCTCTCTCGAACAGAAAATTATATTGCTGTTTCATTACAATTTCACTCGAATTGGGACTTGCTGTGAACATGGATGGACCGTGTTTGAAGAACTTCGTTAGAATGAACCCAACCCTTGATCCTTACTTCATTCTATGCTGGTTATTGGTTAGAATGAACCCAACCATAAAGAGGCCAATGATCCTTCATTCTATGCTGGTTATTGTGGCTTAGTTTGCATACAAAACCTAAACTCGGAGTCAACTATATTCCATACCAGTAATGAGATGGCTTCAGCTTCACTTCAGGCTTTTAGTTTGGTTTAAATGTAGCTCACCTTAGCTGTCCATTATTGGAGCTTTGCCTTTTGTCAATCACATCAACATATATATGAATGAGCTGTTCCTGTCATATCACTCAGAAAGTTACCCGTGAAATTTTTATTTGAGAAAAGTTGAGACTTAGATCGAGAGTACGGTTTTGGATGAATTGCTGTTAAATTTCTTTCTTTTGGATGGAAAATTCTGTAGTAGTCTACAGACGCTTTGACTTTGTGCAGTTTCCACTGTAGACATGTTAGATACGAGTTATTAAATTCAATGTTAAACACAATCAATTTACATGCAACAAATCCACAAAAGCAAAACCCAAAAAAAGGGAAAAAAGTCAATGGAAGAATAAAAAATCCTACGCGAAAAGTTATTTATATATACATAGACAACAAATTTATCATAATTTTACTTTTTTTATACTGAATTTTTAATCTGGTCAAAAACTGTAAAAAATATTAACCCTCTGTTTGGATTTATTGAAAATCCATGGAAAAAAATGTTTAAAACCAATTTTCCCTTGTTTGAAAGCCATAGAAAACACTGGAGAAAAAGAAAAAGCTGGCAAAAAGGAGCGGTGGGTTTCACTATTTCATTCTCGCCCAAAGTGCTAGGAAAAGCGATGGAAAACAAGATGTCATTAGTTTCCCAAAGTATCCTCATTTCATACACACATGACACACCACCTTCCTTCAAAACTATATTTCTTATTTTTTTATATTACATTTTATATTTAATTAACTATAAATATAAATTACATTATTGTTTATATAATTTTTAATTTAGTGACTCTTTTAAATTATAATATATTAATTGTTTATTATTATAATAAATTGTAAGAATCCCTCAATAATTAGTCCTAGTTTTTCTTATAACTCTACGATTAAAGTGTGTTAATATGCTTCCTTGAGGTCTTCTTTTTATTATCAAAATGTTAGCATACAAATAAGGGTAAATTGATCATTTTGTAATTTAGTATTTTCTTTCCTTCTAATTTTCTATCTTTCCAAACATAAGAAAATAGTTTTCAACCTCTTTTCTTTTCTTCCATATTTAACACATCCAAACCATAAGTGGAAAAAACACTTTTCACCCATTTTTCTTCCACCAATTTGCTATTTACATATTTTCTTTCCACCTTTTTTTTCAACGCATTCAAACAAAGGCTAAAATTCTTATAAATTTATTAGACACGTTATAAACTAATTTATTTAGACTGATTTAAATAGAGAATTCCGGACAAAATTTAAAAACTTCATACAGTTATATTAAAAAAAAATCATAACTTTACTTCTTTGAAAAAAAAATATGTGGTGGAGTTTATTTATTTCCAAAGAAATTTTTATAAGAAAAGGAGCTACTCTCTTAGATCAAATCAAACAATCAAAGTGCAGGTGAAAGTCACATGCAAGTAGCAAAATCAGCGTGTAAAATAGCATCACATAAATCTTTTTATTTTTTCAACTTAACGATGAAATTAGCAGTGGAACTGCGTAACGTTTATATACACCTTTAAATTTGTCAATAAATTAAAAAAGATACCCTCAATAAATAGAGATGTGCTATTTTCCGATTTAGTCACAGAATTATTGACGGAATACTCTTACAAATTTATTTATCAACTAAATTCTCAATTTTGTTGTTAATTCCACTAGTAAATTAAAGTAAATATGTGAAAATTTACAATTACATCACTAAATTATTTCATTTGATATGAAATGTATGTTATATTAATAATTTTATTTTCATTCTAATATTTTATTTATCATAATACTATTAAAATTTATCTTTGAAATAAATTTTAAACATTTTTTAATATATTTCAAACAAATAAATTCATTTACAAGTGAATTTAAATTATTATTTTTAGATATTAAAATTTATTTATAAATAATTTGAAATCATTTCTATCGAAATAAGATGAGTTGAATTTTTTTTTAAAAAAAAAAAATTATCCCAAACATACTATTTGTGCGAATTTTCCTTCATATACAATTAGCGATGGATTTATTTTATAGTGACATTGTAGGTAAATTCCAAACTTGTTATCAAGTGAGAGCAAAGAGCAGTGTGTGTAGAGAGCGACGAAGATTAGGCACCGAAGTATAAAAATAATATAAAATGGTGGGAGTAAATTTAATTGAAGTGATAAATCAAAGGAAAGCATAAGAACCTATCCACTTACCAATTAAGATTTGTAACGGAACAACTTAATTCTATTCTTAAACAGCACAAGTCATTATCTTAATGGTTCATTATAAGGATGTACTTTCTGTGGTAATAAATTAATTAAGTACCCCTCTTTTGTAAATTAATACAGTAAATCTTAATAGCTGGTACAATGTTTTAAGAATATATACCAAAGGGAAGACAATTTTCATCGGTGCTGTGTCTGCCATTAAATCATATGATATGCAATTAGCAGCCACCTTGCTAAATTTAATTAGTCAGACTTGTCAACAACTAACTTTGTTGCGTAACAAAAACAAAGGCTCAAGAATCGATAATACGATACAAGTGGGCTAGCTGCCTATTATCTTTAATTACCTATCCTTGTTAAGCAATTAATCAGACTTTTAATTTTATAATTAAGAATCCAAGAGGATAATGTTCAAAAACGAACAGCCTCCGACTGATGTGGAACATTATCATCCACTTTCCTAGGTTCCCCCATAAAATCAAGAAATAGGATTGTGGGCTCTATATATAAATAATTAATAATTTTCTTCCCCAGCTGCTTAATAATTCATCTTAATTATTGCAGCACAAAAGAAAAAACTGTTTGCTTTATTAGGTAAAATATTCTGCATTGCTGTCAAACATTGAACGATAAAGATGATTAAGCAACTTGATTAGTCAATAAAGGGTTCATCACACAGTTGAAGCTGTATTAGTTGGGTGATTTAATTACAGTAACAACCACTAAATTCGAAGGTCGCTAATTAAAGAGACAAAGAGATATTGATGTGATGGAAAAATGACTCAAAATATTCGCCTAAATCAAAACTGTGTTTTTGCGTCCAGCAAAACAATAGTCACAATGTTCATATCTCTTATTTTTTTCAATATTCGACGAATACGAGGGTGAAGTCTTCTTATGGGATGGGATGGTTTCATCAGTCACTCTAAAACTTTTAGATATCCTATTTTTTTTTAATATTATTTCTCTCGACTTTACACATTTATATACTTAATCCTTTAAAAATAATTTAATTTTTCGCATAAATGCTTGATCATTTGTATTTTAATTCCTCATTATTTTTTATCTAATTTCACCTCTCCACCTATATCGTTTTCTTAAAAAAAAAAAAAATGATGCTTTGGCTCTTCATTGTTCACGTCTTCATTCACAAACAAGTGGGAAAGCGAATGATAAAATGGGAAAGGAGTCTTCCTCTCTTTAAATAGTTATTAATTTCATGTTAAACACTGTTTGCAAAGAATTATGGGTTATTATTAATTTCGTAAGGCAAAAAATAAAATAACTGAAGGGAAAATTAACAATATATTGAAAGCAAGTATATGAAAATTTTCTTTATGATTGAAAATAAGTCACGTTTGGAATATTTAAAATTAAAAATTAGCAATTCTATTTAAAGCAAGTATATTAAAATAAAAAGGTATCATGCATGAACATTGCCAAGTCTTGTGTCTATCATATTAAAAAATTCTTAGTGATTAAAAATAAGCAGTGTCAATTGTCTAAAACAACACAATCTGATACAGACACGTACTCAAAATAACTTATTGTAATAATAAATTGAATAACTTTTATTTGTTAGTTCATCATGAATAGCTAGGCATAATATATATTTTACTAATTTGGATGAAAGTGAAAGTGAGGGCCGTAAGGCACTTTCATGATACTGCTTTTTCTCAACGTAACACAGATATGTTTAAATTAAAGCTGCTGGAAAGTAGTATAATAATACGTTCAAACATGAAGTGCACAACTTTAAACTAAATGGAATATAATAAGACATGCATGGCCCTTCAATCCCATACACATTAAAAGCATTGAATAATGTGATACTTTTTCTTTTGGCTCCTTTCTTTACATTCGTAAACTATAAAACAAGAATAAGAAAAGAATTTGAGTGACCATCATAATAATTCAAGTAACTATATATATATATATATATATGGATGAATGTGCTGACATAAATCCGCACTCACAACCAAGAGAATCTCAACTGAGATTTGTTTAATTTCATCAATATCTAATCTGATTGATACCAAAAACATTGTTTAGTATTTGTATGGTTGAATCGATTTAATAATCTTGATTTGTAGTCAATCTTCTTGCATGTTTGCCACTTGTCATTTTAAAGCTTCTAATAACTCATTTGGCGTTGAGTGTTGACCCATGTTTTCATGGCTACAGTTACTACTCTATCATTCCCAGAAATCATCTCCATACAACCAATCATTACAAGTCTGAATGCTGTGTTTTGAGTAATGTGATAGAGAGATCACATTTCATTCGCACATAAAGAAAATATGGTTTTGATTTTTTTTTTTTTTAACAAATTAAGTATAATAAGCTTAAGGCAAAATACATAATTGTATTAATTTTTTATTTTAGACAATTTTAAACCGACTTCGTCCTCTATTCATTCAATATTTTCAATGGAATCCATCTATCAATTAATTTGTTCTTGATTTGATTGTGTTATCAGCATCTTCATTAGTTGATTTAACAGCAAAATTAGTATATAGCCAGAAAAATCTAAATAACGGAATGGCAAAATCAATATTAACATCACATCTAAAAAAAAAAAATTGGAAAACAATCAAAATTGAAAAGAAATAAGAAAATGTGATCAGTCAAAAATTTTTTAGAATAAATATTTATTTTCATTTTCTTCATTTATATATTAATTTTTTTGAAATATTTTTTTAAATTATATCTCTTTATAATATTGATTTATTTAATTATATATTTTAATTAATGTATCATTCAAATTCTTAATAAAAATTTGATTTGAAAGATGTAAAATTTGTATGACCTGTTCAATTAACTGATTGTATTTACTTTTTGAATCAGTTTCAACAGCATCCTTTTTTCATCAATAAGAAGAATAAAACCCTAGAATAATATAAGTTGTATCTCTTTTTTTATTACTAATGAAAAGAAAAATATCGTTGAATTTGATTTAAGGAAGAATAAATACAATCAAATAATTGATTAAGTTCCGCAAATTTTAGACTTTTTACATATATTTTTTATTATAAAAATTTAAATAACATACTAACCAAATGATAAAAATATAAAAATTCATATTATTATGAGGTAAAATTAAGAAAAATATATCACAATAATACAATTGAAAAAAATTACATGTCTCAAAACAAGTCTTTATTCAAAATTTTAATCAGAAGATGTATAGCTGTGAAGAAAAAAAAAAAAAAAACCCTGTGAATGGCTTAACTTATTTTATCGTTTTTCACTTTTTCTTGGTCTCATATTAATAAAAAATATACAAGTTCAGAGAGCCGTACATTCAAAGTTCAAAGACATTGTTGAAACTTGAAACAAGAATCCCGGATGTAAGAGTAAGACGAACAGCAAGAGTGGGCAACACAAGAATACTACCTGCAGACTCAGACTCAGTGCAGTGAATTGAGTTCTTTTCACGAGTGAAAGTGAGAAGGACATTATGGAACTGCTGTATGAGTACAATAAACAGTTAGTCCACTATTTATTCACAGTGTTCTTCTCTGTGACTGTGACTGCATTTTTCTTTCGCATTTCATTCCACAGTTGAGAGTCATAGTCAAGACCTTCACTTCTTCACGGGCCCGATCACGTCACGTCCGTCTCTCTGCGTTTCAATGTCCCATATTTTCTTTGAATGAATATCGGGGTCCCACCAACGCTGTCGTTTCGAGCAGGAGCGCCCGGGAACAGCGCGAGAGCTGTTTCCCTATGCACTGCACTTCACAGTCTGCACTCCACTTCACCTGTCCCACCACCATTGTCGTCTTGAAAACCTAACATGCTTAAGAGTAAATGATTTTTTTTTTTTAAAGAAAGAAATAGATGAACTATTATAATGAAAAAAATATAAAAATCTTTAAAAAATAAGTAATTTGTATGTTTTAAAGTTTATTTCTTTTAATAAATTAAAAATTATTTTGTATGTAATTAGTAGAATCTCTCTTATCATCTTTCTCATATTGGTTGAAATTTGATTATAATCTTGCATGTTTGTTGTCTAGCTTCTTTTACTATAAGAAATTCATACAGTAATCATAATTAATTATAACTTTAAAATTACATGGCAATAATTTGTTTTAGAATTTTTATCCAATGAAATTAGGTGAAGAAATTGAAGGAAAAATATCATCTCTTTTAATAAAAAAAAAATTAATGAGTACCTTGTGTTATCTTAATTCATTAAAGTTATAGATGGGTGGATAACACAAAGTCAGAACTCTTGTCATATATATCATGTCAAATTTTAACTCTTCTCCGACAGACCAGAGCTATTCTGCATCCACGTCTGTACCGTTGACGGTACACACTGTCTTGCATTTATTTTTTACTCAATTTTTTTTCTTAGATTTATGAAGTCTTACATTTTTTATGAGAGAAATTGAGTGACAGAGTAACAAGAGATAGTGAGAAAGGACTTCATTCTTTTGTAATAACTGAATATGAAATTATGAAATGCGGATGAATTGTTTTTATTTTAAATAAAAAATTACTAGAAGATCTATAATTTCACTTTATTTTTCATTTAAAAAATTTTACTCGACAAAAAGTTAGTAACATAAATTTGAAAATAAGTTCTACTTGTATGCACAATGTGAGCATTATCATATTTTCAAATATTTATTATTTGAGTAAATAAATTATGATTTTGTATTTACATAAGAGAAACAAATTAGTATGCATACAAGATTTGCAACTTTTATGAAAATAATTTTTTTAAGTTTTTTGATAAAAATTGTCTTTTTTAATAAATTTTTAAACTTTTATATTACAGTTTAATTAATAAATTTGTAATTTATTGAGTGTTTGTTTCATATAAAATTTTTGCAATATTGTAACATTTTATTAAAAATCATAACTTTTTTAAAAATTTATAAAATTAGGATGTGCACGAAAGCATCACCCCAATAAATAATCACTCAAAAAAGAGTTATGACAGAAAAAATGGCGGCAGGAAAAGGCAACACAACACAAGGAAAGTCATAACTTTTACGAGATGTATAATTAATTAATTTTAAAAATTTTATTAAGTTTTTAGAAGTATTTCAAAATTAATGATAATTAAATATTATGATTAAATCAATAGTTAGATAGAGATGTAAGGATAAAATATACCCTACATATTTGAATTATATTTCATTTCCAACTTATTCCATTTGGGTTTGAAATTTGAAGTTTTAATTAAACTATTAGCAAAAAGGTTAATCTTGAAAGTTTGATCCATATGGGTGAATTAACGCTCAATATTCTAAGTGAAGTGACGCACCTTTGACTCTTAACCATTTGTACCAGCGACCAAAGTGGCGGGTTGTTTGGGTGTAATTATGGTGACAAATTCAGAAAAAAGTGAGTGAAACTCTTCCTTTTATAAAGCCATTAATTCTTCGACAAATTTAATAAAATAATAATATAAAGATATATAACTTTATGATTTATTTTAAATTAATTAGTATTATTATGAATATTTAAATTAATTGCTATTCTTATGAATTTTTTATAGTTTTAAAGAAAAATTACACTTTATCTAGTTATTTTTCCCTTTTCACTTAATTTTCATGTGTTTTTAAGAGTTAAAATTCATCAATATATGATTTTTGTTAACATTTTATCTATATAATATTTTTTCCATTCAAAATATAATAGAAAAACATATACGACATACGTACTTCATATTACCCCTAATTTATCTAAAATTAAACTTAATTTAAAATTAATTTTAAAAATAATTGAAAAAAAAATAAATTTTAAGTAAAATCCTTAATTCTAAGATTCGTTGAAGTAAGAGAAGTTAGAGATTCTATGGTACTCCCCTAGTGCTATGTCGTTTGAAGACTTCACATGTAGGGCATCTGAAACGTTGCATTTTATCATTTGAATGGCAGGGTACTATAAGTTTATGATAGAATTTTCAACTTCTCTTATTTAGACAAATCTTAGAATTAAGGATTTTGCTTAAGATATAATTTTTCTAAACTATTTCTGAAAATCAGTTTCAAATTAGGTTTAATTTTGCAAAAAATGGGAGTAATATGAAGCATGTGTTTTGCATATGTTATTTTCATTATATTTTAGACAAAAAAAATATTAAATGAATAAAATGCTAACAATGAAAAACACAAGTGTATGAATTTCAACCCTTGAAAATACAAATAGGTTAAGTGAAAAAGACAAAACCATGTATGAATAAAATGACATTACTACAAAATGTATAAATAATGTCGTTAAATATATGTTGAATAAAAAATAAACTGACATATATACAGACACAATGATGTCTTTATAAATATGAGAAAAATTACAACATTAATTTTTATTAAATAACTAACATTTAAACTTAATATCATGTTTGATGTCAATTTGAATTAAAAAATTGACATACTTTTATAATTATATAATTTATACCATTTAAATTTAAAGCATCATTAAAATGTATGACTCTTCAACTTTTAAAAAATTTTATTACTTTATCGATTAAATTCTTATTTAATTATATTTCAAAGAACTTTTTATAATATATAGTCAAATGATTTTTTTATTAATTTATCAATTGGATTAATGCAAATTGTTTACATACAACTAATTTATTGATATAACAATATCACAATTAATTTTTCATTTTCAAGATTACGAAATTGTAAACTTTTTTAATGATCATTAATTTATTCAATTTTACCAAGGGAATGGGAATAATCAAAATAATTCAAAATAAATTTGACATGTTTATATTCTATCTTATGAAAAGATGTATATTAGGCATCAGATTTTTTTAAGAATTGGTGTATATTGACAAAATAATTAAAAAAATGCAGGGTACATAAAGAGTCATAAATTAGACATCAATTTTTTATTAGGAATATAAATATATAATATTACACATTAGTCCAACATAAATAAATGATATCTAAAATCTCATCACAATATAAAAGATTAATACATCCCTTAACTCTTATTAACTAATGTACTGCTTCCTTAGGAATATGAGTTTAAAAAGTGGGACACATGAATTCCACTCCACAATTTAAATAATTTAAACATATTTGGAGTAATTATTTAAGTTGTGGAATGAAATTTTTGTGTCCCACTTTTCAAACTCCTCTTCTCAAGTAAGCAGTATGCAGGTAGGAGCAATAATTACAAGCATTATTATTTAGTATCATCTGCTCAAACTTACTCTAAAAATTTATAGTTTATTTTTTCATTTTTCTTTCTCTTTTTTAAATTAGTTTGTATATAAATGATTAACTTTTATTTCCTTTTTCCTTTTAAATAAGACATATGCATTGATTTTTTAAATAAATGGATGATGGGTGCATTTAATACGTCTGTGTTGTCTTGCACACTACCTTTGATGTATATGTTATATTTTGTTATTACAAGCAATTCTAGAAGTTTCAATAATTTAGTATTAGTTTGTTGCAAGTAGCCCAAAAGCTTGAATCAACAATGTTTTTGTTGTAAGTAATGGCAAGCCCAGAGCTTTACAAATAATATTGTTTTGTTTCATGTTTTTCTAGCAAAATCAACTTCTCTAAAAGCAGCAATTTCTAAAGCTAAACTTTTCATTCAACGTTTTCCTTCTATCTTGTCCTAATGTTCTTTCTTATGTTTATGTAAAAATGTAACTTGGTGAAGGCTTTTGTCCTAATTTTCTTTCTGATGTTTCTGTAATTTAATAAAAAAGAATTAAAAGAAACAACGTTAGTTTTTTAACATAAACCGATGTTTTAAACACAATTCAAAGAATTGTAGTTAATAGCAGGTTTCTGTAAATATGTAGCTTGTAATAGGTTTTTGTGTGTTTTTTTTTAAATAAAACTAATAACAAAATTTTTGCATAATTAAATATGATTTAATGTGTAAAATAATTTAATTATTAAAATATTATTTAAAAATAATTCAAGTATTTAAATTTACGTAATTGACAATTTTTTTTTTCAAAAAATAGTTAGCCTTGGATAAATTATATATGAAAATGTAATAATTTTATTATCTAAAAAAATAAAATGGATAAAATTAATTAAAAAATTTAAATAATGTAGTCTCATAAATATGTTGAAAGTTAATATATCAGTTATAATAAAAAAACAACATATAAATAAAATGCAAAAAAAATCAAAGCAGGAATAACATAATACAACGATATGATGAAAATTAATATGTCGATTTTCATTATAAAAATCAACAACTTAAGTTTATATGTCAATTTTTTATGACAACCAACATAGATTCATGAGAATAGACATTGGTTCCTTCTTAATAACCAATGTCTAAAAGTCTACGTTCTTTACGTAGCAAGCCAGTTCTTTTCCATACTCTCATTTACTTCCCCATGTCTGAAATATTTATTCAATATCATTTTCAAACTTTTGTTGCTTTCTTCTTCATTATTTTTTATTGTCTTCATTGTCATATATCATTGCATTTCAAGTCCCTCTTTGGCTAAGGTGTAGAACTTCGTTCTTTTTATATTGTATTCATTTCTTTCTTGCTAAGTTATGTCAATTTTTTTTTATTATTTTTTTCTGCTTTATACTTTGCTAATGGTTTGTATTGTTAGGGTTTTGCCTTTTTTTTTTCCTATTTTGTTTCTTAGTTTAATCATCAAAAATATTTTCGATTAGTGTTATTTTATTACTGTGTTTCTTGGCATAGATTGTCTAGTCGTGCATGCCCATTACTTACCAGAATGGTTATAAATACGTCCAAGATTTTCTATGCAATTTATGTAGTAAAACTAAAACTTTGAATATAACCATTTCTCATTCAAAATCATCATATGTAATCCATAAAAACCTTAAAAGTCATTTCTCATTCAGAATAAAACTGATATAATAGTTTTGTCAGGTTAATTTCTTTTCCTTTTGAATAGTCATAAGGGTTCTTCTCAGCATACTGAGAAGAGTATGAATAGTAATACTCTTATGAAGGAAATGACCCTTATGCATAGTAAGGAGAGAAGATAAAAGTTGACTTCAATTCTAAGGGTCATACTACTGAGGATGCATCATCAAAATATATGAGTTATATTGGAATGTTGACAACATGAGAATGCCAATCAAAATTGAACAATGGAAACAAGTACTAAAAAACATCAAGAACAACATTTGGCAGGATATTTTAGTATGCATTACTTATCTCTAATTTTTATTTAAGATATGTAAATAATTTTCTTAGAATAATTGTATATAAGTATAATCCATGTATATGTTATTTCATAGACTACATTTGATATTGATGCGGGGAAGAAAAAGAAGTTTTAAAGCTTTTCGGTGAGTGGTGGAAGGATTTCAAAAACTAATTGATATGGAATCACATCACCATCAAGCTCAAGGGTGATCAAAATCTCCTTAAGAAGTACAACTTCCTTAATCAATAAGTGTGCCAATCTGAGGCTTTTTAGGTAAATTTTGTCATCTTACCTCATTTTTTAACTATATATTATAAGTAATTAATTAACCAACTTATCAATTATTTTTTTTGTCACAAGGTATGAGTACAACCAATAGAGAAATATAAGCAAAAAATAGATATAATCATAGGCTATCTTATGGTGAATATGTAAAGCTTGAGCAAGTTTTGGTCAAGAAAAAGCTTATATAATAACAAGATTCTAATTAGTCCAATTCATAAGTCATTTCCATATCTCAATATGAATTATGAAAGAGAGTCAATGTTAACATAAAAGATGAATATACAACTGAAGAAAGCAAGATAGTTGTCAAGAAAATTGTAAGTAATTTACAAGTTTTAATTGCTTAAGTAATTATAAGTGTTGAGTTATAATAAATATTCTTAATTTGTATATATGCCACAAGATTGGGGGAACTCAATAACATCTTGACCATATTAGGAGGGTTGGGGGAGGAGTGGGCCTCGAAGCTTATTTTTGAGGATCATTAAAGTGTCTTCGAGGATCATCAATTTCTAGGGAGGATTTTATTACGGAGATTGCTACTCAAGTAATACAAAAGATGAGAAAGAAAATTATTGCTCAAGTTAGAGAGGAGACCTAGGCTGAGTTAGATGAAATTTAGAAGATGTTTGCCTACATTAATAAGAAAATAGGCATGCACTCACTCTTGGACCTAAGACCTATTCTTGATGAGGTAGAGATACACCCTGTTCCCCATCTAATGGTGTGAAAGATAGCTACTTGGGAGACCTTGACCTATTTGTAGAGCTACTAGAGTAGGTCTCAAGGCCAATTTTGGAGGATCATCAAAGTGTTTCTAATAATTATTAGTTTTTGTGGAGGATCTTGTTATAGATATTACTGTTCAAGTGAAACAAAAGGTGAGAAAGAAAATTACTGCTCAAGTTAGAGAGGAGATGTCGAGTTAGAAGAAATTTAGAAGATGCTTGTTTACATTAATCATAAAATAGGCATGCATTCACTCTTGAACCTAAGACCTATTCTTGATGAGGTAGAGATACACCCTGCTTCCCGTCTAGCAGTGTGAAAGCCAATTCCTTAGGAGACTTTGACCTATTTGCAAAGTTATTAAACGTAGATGATTATCATTAAAAGCTTAAATTACCTTCATTATGTAAGTAGTTTCTAAAAGTTTTTGTGAAAAAAAACATTATAATAAACTTTTTCAAAATTTTATTTTTTTGTTTATATAGGAAGGAGCTGAATGCCTTTTAGCTTTGGCTTCTGAGGAACTTATTGTGGCATATGGAAAGGTTTTCTATAAGCGTACCCTTGATTACTAATAATTGTCAAGCGATCAAGCAAAGGTCATCATTGACACTTCACTGATTAGAGTGCAAAACTTTTGGTGCCAACAAAGAAACTAAGGATAGTGGGCCAAGAGATTGTGATATGCATCGCATGGTCAAAGAATCTTATCACTTTGGCTATAGAGGTATCATATTTTATCTAATAAATAATTGTGTTTGAAAGGCTTGATTTTACTATATTTATAATATCTAAATTTCATAATTTTATGCATATCAATTAGGTTATAGAGGAGGCTAGAAAGATTAAGAGGAAGCAGACTAAGAAATCAATGACTCCACTAACTGATCAGCCAACTTAGACCCAAGAGATGCCTTTTATTAAACCAAGGAAAATGTTATCTATTGTGGTTGAAAAGATGACAAATGATAATTTCATCCATGTACATATAGATGCCAAGGTCATGGGCAATGAAGGTAATATTTTTGTAACCAAGGATGATATCATGCAATTCTCAGCCATGGAAGAGATAAATATAGTTTGCATATGAGTTTTTTAAATGTGAGTTTACCTTTAACTTTTAATTTATGATCTTATTTCTATTATACAGTTTAAAGTATCTTATTAATTTTTTTTTATTTCCTTGTAAAGACTTCTACATCATGACAGTTGACCAAGGAATTGGATGTAAAATTTCTATGTCCATAGTTACTTGCACTAATAGGCTCTAACTAGGCCAAAAAGACAACATACATATTAGAAGTCCTAAAAAATGGAGGCAATGTATTTTTACATCGTTTATTGAATTGTCAGTATCTAATGTGATATTTGATATTTTTTTATTATAGGCATCAATATGTTATTGCTTATTTTATATTTTGTTATTATATGTATCATTGGATGCTATGTGTGATTTATGTGGAAAGAAATGTTGCTTACTAGCTTGATCCTTTGGGGCATCTGATTCTTAAGAATATTAGAACCTTAATTAACTCATAAGTTGTTTTATAAAATAAAATTTAGTTTTGAGATTTATATATTATTTTCTTTATTAATATACTGGTTTTTTGCATGAATTTTATTCAACAGATGCATGAAGATTTTATTTTTACTTGAGCCACAATAAGAAAAAGTTTAACACAAAATGGATCACCTTAAAAGTAAGTTTTTTGATCATATTGATTACCATTTATAATATTCTAAGTAATTCTATATTTGATTAAAATGATTTTTTGAGTATATATATATTTGATTTGTTGTAGTGTCCTCATCGATAAGGAAATGTGGAAAGTGAATACTTTATAATGAGATATATGAGTGATATAATCACTCAAATGGAGGAAGATCACCATGATCTAGAAAAGGTATAATAATTTAATTTAGATATTTGATATATGGATATGTTAAGATTTTTGTTACAAAAATTTTGGTGTTAATCTATTATATATGGATATGGTGAGATTTCTGATGCAAAAATTATGGTGTTGCTTTGTGATATATGGATATGTGATTTGTTGTTTGTATGTCTATTTTGTAGTATTTTGAAGATATTAGTTCTTACACTCAAACCAAAATTAATCAAATTCAAGATTAGTGAGTTGGGTTTCTCCTACCATATTTTGATAAAGGGCAATAGAAAAGTTGTAACGTATTATCTATTTTCAGTACTTTGGATATATCGGTTAATCATAATGTATACATGTTTTGTTGTATTGTCATCTTATGTTGTAAAATTGTAATGAATTAATCTTTTTTCTTAAAAAAAATGATTAAGAGAAACAACGTTGCTTTTGTTAATAAAAATTGATGTCATTAATGATTTACATGCTAGTTCTAATATAATGATCAATGTTTAAAATGAAAATTATGAAATATCATATTATAAGCTTTTTTTTATTTAAAAAAAGGACTAGTTTAGAGAAACAATATCAATCTTTTAGAGAAAATTGACATATAAAATCCACATATTTTAATTCGATGTTATATTAGAGAACTTTATTTTTTTTAAAAAAAAAATACGAGTTAAGAGCAATGACATCGGATTTTTAACAAAAATTAACGTCTAAAATATCCACACATTTTAAATAGAGTTATATATTATAAATTTATATATTACATATTAATATGTTAGAGATTTCTATTTTCTTACAACTCGAACTATTTTGTCTAATTTTATTTATGAATAAAATTTATTCCTGAACCATTAATTTTTTCTATTCCTAATCAAATAATTTCATTTTACTAAGATTACAAAATATTTCAAAAATTTAAATACTATTAAATTGGATACAATAATTAAATAATTTTATTATTATTTAATGGACAAAAATATTTCAAAAAATAATTAGCTTTTGAGTAATTTATTTGTGAACATTATAATATATTATTTAAGAAAATAAAATAGATAAAAATAATTTAAAACAAATGAAATGCGATGGCAAGAATATTCGTATGTAAATGAAAATTAAAACGCGATTTTGACTAACTAACTGACATTGAATATCTTCCATTTATATAGAAATTTTCACACATATGATTGTCATTCTCTTTCTCTCTTCCAGGCTTGATACATAGCTTTCTCCCCATCCATATCCACTAATTTGAAGATACTCTCACTTTCACTTTTCCTCTCTCAGTGATTTAAACTAGTCTTAGTTTTCTTGCTCTCTCTCAATTTCTAGATAACAACTGCTTTTCTTCTTTAATTTTATTATGGTTAGAGTACAAAAATGTCCTAATACATTTCTAGCATAGGATATAACTATTTTGTTTTCTAAAGTATTTAGGATAGTAAATTTGTAACAAAAGTATAGTATTGCCTTGTTTTTTATTTTTGTTCAATTTTGGATAGACATACATTGCAGGTGGATGTTTATTGATTAGTTGAGTAAAGGGATATGGGCTGAAGATCTTTCTAGAGAAAAAATTAGAGGTAATTGATTGTGTTTATTGACAATTATATAATTTTTAGTTTAAATACTTATACTTGATATATTATGTTTTTATTGTATATAGGCAATTGATGTTATAATTTTTAGTTTAGATGCTTATGCTTGATTATTATTTATTATAATTAAGATAATTTGATAATAAAATTATTTGATTTCATTGGAATAGAAAATGCCTTAGAAAGGAATTCAGTTATCTAATAATAATGTACAATTTGTATAGCCTCTTGAATGATTTGCTTATATGAAATATATACATCATTTTGCTAATGTTGATGGTGATTTTGGTAATCAGTCAACCAAGGGTTTAGGAACCCAAACTGCTGTAAAGATGGTGAACATATGAAGAAAATGTAAGAGCAAGAAGAAGAGGAGCAAGATGAACACACATGATTTTTAACGTAATTCAGCTAAAGCCAGTATGGCCCCTACATCCATGGTTGTTGTATTTGCTATTGGTGGTTATTTCACTATTCAATTTGGCAGAGTTACAACACTCTCAGTTCTCTCGGTAGTTTTGTAGGGTTTCTGTATGTATTTTCTGCTTTCTATATTATAGTGATCTTCCATCCTATTTATAGAAGTAAGGAAGGTTACAAGTTATAATTTTACATTGTAAAATTATGATTACAACCGCATCAGGCAATAAATGCTAAGCGTTGAGTCATAAATGTGGGACAAATCATTGTCAGTCTTCGGAGGTTGATTAGCCAGTTAGAAGTGTGTTTCATACTGTTGACCAGACATTAGTTGTGTTCAATTACACCGGGGAGGAGCTCGCCGAGACCTTGAACTGCTGGATGCTTCGAGCTCGCTATAGGTGATCTGTCGATTGGCTTCTGTGACTTGGCTCTAGAGTGGGTCGGCTTTTTGCTTGCATCTGGTATATTGGGCCTTTGCCAGCCCACTTCACTCAATCCAAAAAAAGCCTATAACATTAACCCCCCAACTCTCAGTTCCCTATATGAGCTGGGAGTTATTTCTTGCCAGTGAAGTTCTTATTCACAGTCTGTAGGATAGTCAAGAGTTTTCTTCTACAGTACACTGCATCACTAGTCTTGGCTGACAGTTTACCGAGTGTTGTCATTTTAAGTTTCGATCTTTCTTCTATACCAGGCCATACTTCTAACTGTTCATGCTTTATAGCTTTTAGCACAACAGTTCTATTTTTTTTCTAAGTCATTTGATCAAGGACAACTGAATGTTCTTTGGATTCTTCGGTGAGATCAGGCTAGCCTATATGAGGGGCGAGAAGCCCTTCTTTTTCCCCAAAACAATTAGATGGGCACTTTAGTTAAGCCCCTATTTTTTTGATGGCTTAGATCTTTGGTGGAGTTCTGCATGGTGTGTACAGCTTGCTGACACAGTCATTCTTTGAGGATCTTAGAAGTTTTGTTATAGGAAGCTTCTATGGACAATTCCTCTTTAAGGATCTAAGGAAGTTTTATTACATTTCTCCATTCCTTTTCCATTTGACATGCTGGACAATGCAGCTTCTTCCCTTCGCTCTTTGGTTTTCTTGACTGGCAAGCCAATCCGATCAGTTCTTTAGCCTTTTTGCTCGATTGAGTAAATCGATTGGGTTTCCAGTACATTTTGGGAACCTAAGCAAGGGAATAAGCTGTTAGCTCAGGAGGAGGATGAGGAGGAGTTGGAGCAGTTTGGCTTATTGCTGCTTGCAGGATTTGGCCCTTGAGGGTGGTTCTTTCTATGTATTATGGTCGTAGGCTTATTAGGGTTCAACTCTTTTTCAGTCAACTGTAGGCTTGCTTTAATTTGTACCTTTGAATCTTCATGTAAATCCACCTCATTGAAAGAGGTTCTTAATGAAATTTTTGATTTTGTTACTTCTCTAAGTGTTATGTTGATTGCTTTATCCATAGCGAAAAGATGGCGTATGAGCCCTTCATAAGCGAATCATCGTAGCTAAATAACTATTAAGCAACCAATCAATCGCTTTAATTGATCTTTGATGAATGGATTTAAGTATCACAAATGTCTTAGCTAGTATCTACCTTCAGGTCACATGAGAGCTACGACCATCAAGTAATGTGGGAACCGAGAGTTATTAGTTGCACCTGAGTGTGCTGCAAGTGCTTAGATAACATTTGGCTAATGTCAAGTAGTGTGCGGTAATGTGCATAGTGGGCAATTAGGTGTGCATGTACTGACATAAGGTTGTGAGGGCGATTAGGTATGCCCAAGCTGACACAAGGTTAGATGCGCAGAGGGCGATTAGGTGCACATGCACTAGCACGAGATCACGAGGGTGATTAGGTGTGCCTAAGCTGACGCAAGATTGAATATGCAGTGAGCGATTAGGTGCACATGCACTAGCACGAGATCACAACGATGATTAGGTACGCTTAAACTGACGTGAGATTGAATGCGCAATGGGTGATTAGGTACGCACACATAGGCACAAGGTTACGAGGTGATTAGGTGTGCTCAAGTTAACGCGAGGTCAAATGCACAGTAGGCAATTAGGTGAGCACGCACTGGCATGAGGTCACGAGGGTGATTAGGTGCACTCAAGTTGACGTGAGGTCGAATGTGTAGTGGGTGATTAGGTACACACGCATTGGCAAGAGGTCATGAGGGATATTAGGTGTGCTCGAGCTGATGTGAGATTGGATACACAGTGGGTGATTAGGTGCGCATGCATTGGCACAAGGTTACGAGGGCGATTAGGTGTGTTTGGGTTGACATGAGGTTGAATGCACAGTGGGCGATTAGATGCACATGCATTGGCACGAGGTTGCACTGGCAATTAGGTGTGCCTAGGCTGACACAAGGTTAAATGCGCAGTAGGTAATTAGGTACGCACGCACTAGCATGAGGTCGCAAGGGCAATTAGGTGCGCTCGAGCTGATGCGAGGTCGAATGCACAGTGGGCGATTAAGTGCGCACGCACTAGCAGGAGGTTATGAGGGTGATTAGGTGTGCCTAAGCTAACACAAGGAATACGACGCATGGAAACTATGAGTAATAGGTCGCATGAAAGCTACGAGTAATAGGTCACATGGAAGGAACGAGGAATAGGTCACATGGAAGCTGCGAGTAATAAGTTACATGGAAGCTGCCAGTAATAGGTTGCATGGAAGCTGCACTTTTAGATAGGTTAGTCGCAAATAGCTAGAGCTGTAGCTCGTAGGTTATGATCTATGATGCGGCAGGTAGTTTGACACGCCTCATTTTATTTGTGACTCTTTGATTTTTGTGAACAACATAATTATTACTATCTTTAGTGAATGTTTCTGCTAGGCCGGCGAGCATTTTGATACTGGCATGTGCTGAGCCATCAGATCACAAGTTATTCGAAGATTTCTTGGATTTGACGGTCAGACCATGCAAGATAAAAGTCAAAAAAAACCTTTTTCCTCTTCCACTAGTCATTTGAAGTCTAGCGTATACAAACTTTCCCTCTCCACCTTTATTACCAGCTCTATGATCATTCACTATCGTCCTCAGCCTTCAGCCCTATTCCAATTTTTTAAGTTTGTCAGGTCAAGTTCTGGTTGCTAGGAATCGACTTTGTTCATGCTTCGGACTTTTTCTCCATTTAGCACGGTAAGCTTCTATCCCTGGCTTGTTATTTCTAGGTTTATGTTTCAAGGTCCTTGTAAGTTTGTTTGTTTGCTATTAGCAAAAAAAAATTGGAATGCTGGTTGAATAATTTTCATGTTTTTCTTTTAGTTTTGTCTGGTTCGTTTGCTGGTAGATGTTAGGGTTTCTGGTGGTAGCTAAGTTTACAACTAGTTTTCTAGGCTTCATTGGCCCAATAGTTGAAACCCCCTTTATATTTTGAGTTTGGGTCTCGGTGACTTGAGGCAATCGCAACCTTCTTTTTAGGATGAATTGCTTAGGGTTAGGGATCAGTCTGTCTCTAGTGACCTGATCATTACTTTTTTTATGTAGATGTCTCTACCTCATAGACGCTATCATTACCTAATAGTCAGTGAAGATATTGAGTTTGAAGAGAGCGGGAGATGCTCCATGTCATTGGGGGGCGCAACCTCTCAGAGTGGTGAGGTTACAAGTGAGTTCGTAGCTCGCTCTAGACCAGAGAGGTCTACAGCTCACTCCCCTTTCACATGTCATCCTTCGAGAGTCAAATTCAAGAAGTTCGGAGAGATTGCTAAAGCATACTTTTTTCCAAAAGGTTACCATGTTTTAGCACCATCCCATAGCGATCATGCTGCTTACCTTCCTCAGAAATTCATAGCTATCAGTGTCCAACACCTTAATGCAAGTCTTAGGTTCCCAGTCCCCCCTTACATAATCAATTTTTTGAACAAGTTAAACCTCTTTCCTTTCCAATTAACTCCCAATGCATACTCCAGCCTGACTTCCCTAGCACTGGTCTATCTAGAAAATGGCCTTCCACCCCCTTTAGCTAAGGTCCTTTGCCACCTCTATAGTATTAAGAGCATCTGACAGTAAGAAGGGATTTACTACCTTTCGACACGTCCTTCCAAATACAAGGTTTTACCTTAAGGGAATGCCAAGGGGAAGTCCAACTTAGGTCATTATAAGACCCATTGGTTTTATGTTTCTTGCCCATCCTTGCATCATCTTCAAAATTTTTCATTCGTTCTGAATCCAGGTAAGTGAGCTGGGAGGACACAGGTTGATCTTGTCTTTTGTTTTGTTTCAAGTTTGAATTTTTGTTGTGTTCTTTGTAGATGGAGCAAGGAAAAAGAGACCAGAGTTAAGTGTGGAGGAGATTGAGGTGCTCAATTAGTTTACTGCTTTTGACAATTTGCAAAACGACTTGAAATTTGACGAAGAGCATTTGCAGGCTTAAGTGCTCTTTCCTGCTCTTGGTACCGAGCTTCTCAATAGCCTGTGAGACATTGGAGCTTGTGGAGTAAGGGAGGTCGCTCTAGCCAATTTTAGTGAGTGAAGGAACATGTGGAGAGTTAATCTGATTAGACCTCCTCCCTCAACTAGGTCAAGGAGTGCTGCCACTCCGACATCTACTCAAGTCAGTTTTCCTTCCTTCTTGACGACCGCGGAAGAGACTTTATTGGCACTGATTCTTGTTTCATAGTTGGGACCAACTAAGGTCGAGAGGGTGCCATTGAGGTCTCTTGATTATGGAGAAAGGTCTTTAGCCGAGCCCCTCCAAAAAAAAATAGAGGACCAGCAAGGGGAAGGAGATCGCTATCAACTCGGAGGAGGAATTTGAGGACATGTAGGGGAAATGTCTAAAGGCCTGGGTCCAAAGATGCTAGCATTCTATGATGTTCTTCATAGGAATGTGGAATGGATTCTAAGGACCCACACGAAGTTGCTAGAGCATGAGGAGATATGCGGCAGTGCCTTGCTGAGCATACTAGCTTAACACTATCTGCTGGTTAGTACCATTCTTGCCTGATTTTCTCATTCCTTGGAAGGTGATCTAATCCCATTTGATCTTTTCAGGGGGTATTGGAGACAATAAAATTTAGTGACGAGGTCATAGTTTAGGAGGAGGAGGAGTGGGGCAAGTTAAAATCTAGTGCACATAGAGGCCTAGCTGCAGACTGTTGACACTGTGAGGAGGAGGGTTAAGGAAACTTTGGCACGTGAGACAACCAGCTTAACCTTGGGACTTCGTAGGGCAACTGATGAGTTGAGGTAGAGGAAAAAGGAGTTAGTGATGCTAGCAAGGGGAATTGAGGTCCTTGAAAAGAGGTCCGAGGCTACATGGAAAGGGCAGCTTGTGCTAAGGACAGAGTGAAGTGGGCTGAGGAAGAGGTCAAGCGAGCTATAGAGAGGATCACCTGGGCTGAGGAGGAGATTGCTCGGATAAAAAAGGAGACTTTTGCCATGATTATGTCGGCCAAAGAGGCTACAATTTCTGACACTACAGATAGCTTCATGTATACTTTGTGGCAGAAACATCCAGATTTTGACTTCGCATTCTTTGGCAGAGTGATTAAGGCAATTATTCAAAGCTTTATAAGGGACGTGAAGGCAACCTTGACCCTAGGTGCTAAAACCATTGGTGACCTTCCCGCTAGGATAATGTCTAGGCCGAGAGCAGCTCATTGATGCAAGAAGAAGCCACGGCAAGACTCGAAGGGTAGATAACAGAGAATTCTCCTACACCCATTATTGACTCTTCAGTTCATTAGAACCCATCCGGGCCTCCAGCCTCTTTCTAGATAGTGCCTCCATATTTTGCTTCATGTCCTGTATTTCTAAACTTTGTTTGGATGTCAGTTGTAACTGAGATATCTTTGTTGATTTGTGTGAATTATTTACTTCAAGGCAAATTTCTTTTATTTGCTCTGATTTTTCCTTTGGATTTTTTGTTTAATTGAATATTTGAATATTTTGCTAGCAAATTGTGACTTTGTGCTGGGATGTTAAATTAGCTGGTGGCCTTTTTATCTTTTTAGGATGACGAATGGAGTTGTCGACCTAA
This sequence comes from Saraca asoca, assembly GCA_026873985.1. Lineage (NCBI taxonomy): Eukaryota > Viridiplantae > Streptophyta > Magnoliopsida > Fabales > Fabaceae > Saraca > Saraca asoca. Next base: position 810 of record JANHAO010003018.1, on the reverse strand, counting down.
GTGCTAGATTAATGAGCTAATAGTTCTAAGTAGGTCATGTTGCCAACACAGATTATAGTATACAAAACATGAGCTTCTTAGTGATAAATGAGTAAAATGCATATTATTATATTAATTATTATCTCTTGATTCATTATTAATTTGTGACTTTGCTGCTCTTTTTGTTTTAGTTTAGTCTATTTGTTCTTTGGTTCTACTATGATTTGTATTTCTCTTTGTAGGTTAGCAAAAAACCTTGGAAAGGAGGATGAAAGCAGAAGTTCGAAGCACATTAGGATTAAGGAAAAGCTAGGAAAGAAGCCCTGCAAAAAACTTAACTATGATTAAAGCTACAAAAATTGAAGGAGCCAGCACCAAACATAGCCTGGCCGTATCCCAGGATACGGCTGTATCTGGTGCATTCTTTAACAACTCCCAGCCTGAAACACGCCCAGCCCGTGTCACCAAATACAGTCATGTTTCAGCCTTTGTCATCCTACTATAAAAGCTGATATTATGCAACTTGATGAAGTCATTAGCTAGATTTAAAATAGATTATGTAGTTTTTATATTCTTAAGCGTTTTTCTGAGCAAAGTTTGAGATTTCCTTTTGGATTAAAGTTCTTGCAAGGATTCTAGTTTATTTTCATCTTAGTTTTCTCTTTTAACTTCATCTTTTCTTCTTTTGCTTTGTTCTGCATATTATGATGTTCTTTACATTAATGAATTTGGTTTTTACTTCTATTATGTTTGAGTAGATTTTTATTCTAGGATTGGGAATAGCCCAATTATGGTTCTTTGATGTTATTGATTGATTTTCTATTGTGATTA
>JANHAO010003017.1:0-27156 GCA_026873985.1 Saraca asoca | reverse complement strand
ACAGTATCTCTAAACGGGTCAAACAAGATCATGATTGTCAGTTACGTTTCTCCAAACTAACTGAGTCGTGTCTACGTGTGTATTCCGATGTAACTCATTTGAACCTCAGCCTGTGAGGACGACTGCCATCAAATAAGGAATACTATATCGTCTAGTCTCAACAGATCTTGATAGTGCCCAGGTATCAAATCTCGACTAGTGTTATTTTGGTGCAGAAATTATCCATTTAAAATCACTCTCACAATCCCATAATCTTTTATAGGATTAATCAAATGGACTTCTCACCATGGGCTTCACCTTAATTATGCATGAATCATAAATTTGAACATAACATGCAATATAAAATGAATATTCAACCTTTATTATCTAAATCCATAGACTGCTTAGTTATAGATGCAATAGAGCCCAATCAAATTGACTTTAGGGCACCTATATGCTACTAACATTAAGCACTCAAAAATGCCATAGAAAACCTCATCAAGAAAGGTCGCTTGTGGGACTACTTGGTGCAACCTTTGGGACAGTGACCTCAGCAACTCTAGTGAGATGTCAATCAAAAGCAGGCATCTACAATGAGGATCATTTTCTAATTTTGTAATGTAATTCAAAAATTAATAAAAGCATTCCAAATTTCTATACTAATCTTTGAATAAATTTTCAAGTAAAGTATTATACAAAAAGCAAGCTAACCCTTTTTGGCACAAGATCACTAACCTTTTTGGCACGAGATTGCTAACCTTTGTGGCACGAGATTGCCACCCTTTTTGTCATGAGATCGCCAACCTTTTTGGCATGAGATCGCCACCCTTTGTGGCACAAGATTGCCACCCCTTGTGGCATGATATTGCCACCCTTTTTGGAATAAGATCACCACCTTTTGTGGCATAAGATCACCAACCCTTTTTTGGCCCAAGATCACCACCCTTTATGGCACAAGATCACCACCCTTTTTGGCATGAGATCGCTAACCTTTGTGGCATAAGGTTGCCACCCTTCTTGGCACAAGATCATCAACCTTTGTGGTACGAGATCGCCACCCTTTCTGGTACCTGCACCTGCTTGAGTAACATGATTGCTGTGGAATGACCTCACTAACCAACAAGATTGCTGCGATACGACCCACTGAGCAACAAAATTGTTACTGTGTGACCTGTTGAGCAACAAGATTGCTAAAAATATGACCTCCCCGGGCAACTAGATTACCAGCCAAAACATGACCTACCGGGCAACCGGATTGCTAGCTGAACTGCACTCATATGACCTACTACTTGGCATCATATTTATATGACCTACCAAGCATTTAACTCATCAAAAATCTTATTCACAGTAGTAAATGTACATATGAACATTCAAGAGATGAAACTTAGAATTACAAAAGTCTGAATGACAGCATGGCAGGTCAAACTTTTACTAGCAAACTACAACTCCTAGTCTGTAGAACGCACTGAGAGCTGGGGGCTAATGTTGTGGATAATTTTCAGTACCATGTAAAAAAGGCTGGTAAAAGCGCCCAATGGACAAGACTAACTAATGAAAGCCAAACTCGACTAGGATTGATGTCACTGGACTAAGACACCAGGTCACTAAACATGAGTTAACGTTGCTAGTCAACACGAGTCAAAGTAGCAACCTTAGGATGAGAGAACAAGGCTTAGCTCGCAGCTCGCAACAAGCGTCCTTAACCATTGGGAAAGTCCATCCAGTCTCCTATTCTACCAGGAGTCTGTTATAATCGCCTATCCTGATTAACTACATAATCCTAATCAAATTATGATATTTATCTATTATAAATTTACATTCAAACTGTAACCCCTTAACTATTATATAAGGGGATGAAATCATTGTACATGATACATTCAATCATCAGACATAATATATGATCATCAGAAATAATATACTCAACAAAGAGTCATAAAAGCCATTACGTAGTGGTCAAACTAACTTTAGTTGAACCACATTAAAAATGTTTGGTGTCTCCCTGTTCTTCCTTTCTCTATCTCTTTCTCTCCTTTTTTACTCCCTATTTACATTCAAATATGTAGTTTGGGGTTCAGAACTTGAGTTAACTAGATTTTACCGTCAACAAAATCTAAAAAAAAAATAGTTATCAACAATGTGAAACATATGAAAATTGTAAAAAAGACATCAAGAACTAACCATCCTAATAATCTCGATTCTTTAATACACTGGATGCTTATTTATTCTTAATTACTGATGAAAATTCAAAGAAATTTTTCATTATCTTTGATGTAATTCAATGGCATATCATACACTAGTAAGTAGATAGTAAGTACTAGTAAGTAGATATTTAAAATTTAGGGCATAAGACACATTCTGAAGAACAAAAGAATTGAAAACCTAAAACTTGGTCCAAAGAACCCTGCTTCAATAAGTGAAAAGCCTATAAATTCAATGTAATGTGAGAAAAGCATCAAATTTTGTACTTTAAAGCACGATCTTAAACTAGGGTTTTTCCTCAAATTTTGATTTCCCAACTTGTACAATGCAAGTGTGAGCTGATTGGGTAGTTAAAATTTTAGTTTTTTTAGCATAAATAAAGCTATGGTTTATATTGTCGAATTCTGCAAATAGGTAAGGGCTATTGTAGAATGGTAATTAAGATTTAAGGATCAAAAGAAAAGTTAGGGCATACCTAATTACCTAGTGAGAAAAATTAGAGCTGTGATAAAAATACAGGACAACATTAAAGAGAGAGCACAAATTGGAGCATCAGTGACTTCGTTGGTGGGGCAGCTTGCTGGATCGCACAATTTGGAGCTCTGCTAGGGCAACTTTTAGGGGAAATTAAAGGCAACAAATGAAGAAAAGAATGCCATCCTCGTTTATATGAGATTGGCCAAATAGGTTGTAATACCATTTACCTAAATGACATTATTTTTTTAGGCATTTTTCAGGTTGATTCAGTTTGTATCGATTACAAATCCTGCAACGCAAAATCAACTGCAAACCCAAATTTTTGCATAAATTACAAGTGATACAACCCAATTACAAAATTGACCTAACTCTAACCTCCCAAATTTAGTTTATTTTGGTTAGGTCACTAGAAAATGCCCAAACCTATGTTATACAGTCATCTCCTTATTAGCTAAGACCAATATTTAGGACAGAGTAGCTTGGCACTCTCATTATATAAATAGAAATGGGAAACTTTTGATCCAATAATCTACATGATCAAGTGATGACTTAAGATTCTAAAAAAAATAAATCTAAAAAAAAAACTATGATAAAAGTATTTAACACATCAAGTGATGACTTAAGATTCTCACAAAAGAAATTAAATATTAAAAAAAAATAAAAATATTAGTTTAATTATTTTTTGATTCCCCTAATTTATAAATGGGAAAAGTGTAAAATACCCCTTTCAACTTTGGGGTGGTTAGATTTTTCTCCTACTAACTTTGAAAACATGAAAATTAAATCCTTAAATTATAGACAACTTAGAATTAACACTCATCATCTACTCTATTGCAATATCTTAAGCTAGATTTGAGTGAAGTCTTACCTCAAGAGTTTCAATTTGTAATTTGAACTTTTGAGTTCTTGCTATTTTCTTTTAATTTATCTTAAAATTTTTAAATATTTTTAGGGTTAGCAAACAGTAGGTTAGAAAGAGTGAGGTATCTTAAGGGGGTTTTGATTGTTAGGGCATATAATTACTACCGAGGGTTCTCTTTGTGTTAGTTCAAACTTCGAGGGACTAATTATAGTGAAATTGAGCTTAATTTAAGCTTGAAGAGTGGATTTATACCTTGCAATTGATTTTTAATGGGGAACCATTATAAAAATCTATGTTTGAATCTCTCTATTTCTACTTTTTTATTTTTTTACAATTTATTTTCTGCACCTTATATTCTTAATATTCATTGTTGTTTAAGTTAATATTGAGTAATTAATATACTGAGTTTTAGATTGTTAGGGTTGGTTTATGAGATTATTAATCATCTATTTCTAAGGTATTAAAATTACTTGAAAATTGAAAAGGGGTTTTGAAAAATGATTTGAAAAATTGTAAAATTTTAAAACTAACTCTTGGCGGAATCCTTAACTACAATTAACATCAGAACTTGGCTCTAGTTGTTAAGGTGTAACCACCTTAAGAGGATTCAATGGATTCACATAGTTTTTAACATTTTACTTAATTATCATCCATTGAACAAACCCCCTGGGTTCAATAGATAACACTATGCATATCGAAAATAAAAGATGAAGGATTTTATTGAGGCTACTGATATTGACATGTGAAAATAGTGGAAATGGATATAATCTACCTACTAAACTTGAAATCGTTGTAACCATTTTGAAACCTAGAAATGCTTGGAGTGAGGATGAAAAGAAAATATAGCGTGCTTCTAAGATTAAATGGATTATGTCCAATTTATTATGGCTTAGTGAGTACAAGAGAATATCTAACTTTTCCATTGCTAAAAACAAGTTGGATGCTCTTGAAGTAGCTTATCTAGGAATTACCTAAGTTAAGGCATCTAAGGTTCACACACTGGTATCTCAATATGAGCTTTTCAGAGTGAATGATGTTGAATCAATCAAGGATATGGTGCAAAGATTCATTGCAATTTTAATCATTTGAGCATTATTGGTAGGATATTCAAAAATACTAATTTGGTCCATAGAGTCCTTCACTCATTGACTATTGAATGACAACCAAAGATAACAGATATAAAAGAAGTCAATGAAGATGAACATGCTTACTTTGCAAGAGCTATTTGATAACTTAGAGGAGCGTGAAGTGAAACTTAAGAGGTATTCAAAGTCTATTGATAATGATATAAGAGGGAAAAATCTTGCCCTTACAACTGCTATAGCTTATGAATAGGAAGATGACGAATTGGAGAGTTTGAATGATCTTAATGATACCTCAATTGAAGATGATAAAGAAGTATCGAAAGGCTCTTAAAAGCTCACAAAGTTGGTGGAAGAAGGAAGCCTCCTTTCCTTAAAAGAAATGCAAATAGAGGCGAGCAAAACAATCAATCTAACCCCACTTGTTATGAGTGTAAGAAGCTAGGACACGTTAAATATGATTATCTCATGTATCTTAAAAAACAATTGAAGAATAAAAGGAAGAAAAATAAGTAACCAAGCAAAAAGGCACATCTTGCCACACGGGTTGATGAAGATGTAGATTTTGCTTGTGATGAAAAAAAGGATGAAGACATATTACTTTGTCTCATGGCTATAAGAGATAATGACATTGAGGTAAATGATGATAACTCTGTTCAATCTTTTGATGATGTTGATGATTTATATAAAGAGTTACGTAATGATTTGCTTAAGGCCAAAATGATTGTCAATCTTTCAAAGAAAGTCATTGCTTCCTTGGAAGATGACATTGAGAATTTGTAAAAAGAAAATAATAATTTATTGAAAGAAGTTGAAAACCTTAAGTTATCATTACAAGTGTGTGCTATTTGTGAAAAATGCAAGTCAAAAATTGATGATTTGAATAAGATGCTTGAAAAATTCATAAATGGTAAAAAAAATGCTTGATACATTACTTGGAAGCCAAATGTGTGGTTTTAATAGAGAGGAACTTGGATATAAGCCAAGTGTGCAAAACCCTCGTTACAAAAACTTTTTTGTTAGGAAAATCATAGGAAACTAACCTTATATAACATGTTTCTATTGTGGACAAAAAAGACCTATGATTCACTTTTGTGCTCATAAAAGATATATTGCAAGCATTTGAGAGAAGTTGGTTTGGATACCAAATGCCTCATCTAGTGGGAGTGACCTTTAAGGACCTAAGATTACTTAGGTACACACATCCAAAGAGTGTTTTTTTTTTGTGTAGGTGTGTGGGAGATCTCGGAGCAATATGTGATTTCTTGATAGTGGATGTTCACGACACATGATTTTTGACAAATCCAAAATTTTCTCACTCACTCCCATTGATAGTAGATATGTTACTTTTGGAGATAATGCTAAAAGTAAGATAATAGATAAAGGTACAGTTGATAAGAACCCTTATTCTTGTATTGAAAATATTTTATTGGTTAAGGGGCTGAAATATAATTTGCTTAGCATTAGCCAATTTTGTGATAAGGGGAATAAAGTCTTTTTGACTCCACTTATTTCTTAGTTGAGAACTTGAATGATAAATAAATTAAGTTAGCTGGCAAAATCTATAATAATATTTATATGATTGACATTGATAATGAGCCTAGCATTGATTCTAAGTATTTGGTTAGTTTAAATGATGATTCTTGGATTTGGCATAAAGGACTTGCTTATGTAAGTATGGACTTTAATGGAAAATTTTCTAAAAATGATTTGGTTTTTGGTTTGCCTAAGCTTAAGTACAATAAAGATAAATTATGTGATGTATGTCAAAAGGACAAACAAGTAAAAACATCTTTTAAACCTAAAAATTTGATTTCTACATCAAGATCACATCAATTACTTCATATGGACTTGATTAGTTCATTAAAGATTAGAAGTCATGATAGAAATTACTACATACTTGTAATTGTTGATGACTACTCATGGTACACATAAACATTATTTCTTGCTCAAAAGAGTGATACTTTTCAAAAGCTTGCGAAGTCTATCTAAAATGAAAAAAGAATGACAATAGTAAGTATTCAAAGTGATCATAGTGAAGAGTTTGAAAATTATAATTTTACTTATTGAAAAAAAATTTTTTTCCCCTAAAACCCTTTAACAAAATGGAGTTGTTAATAGGATGAATAGGTGTTTAAAAGAAATGGCAAGAACCATGCTTAATGACAATTTTTTTCCTAAGTCCTTTTGGGCAGATACGGTGAATACCGCTTACTATGTTATGAATAGAGCCTTAATAAGGACCATTTTTAAGAAAATGCCTTATGAGTTGTACAAAGGGAGAGAATCCAATGTGTTGCATCTTCATATTTTTTGTTGTAAATGCTATATACTTAATAACAGTAATAGCAACCTTGGAAAACTTGATGCTAAATCTAGTGGAGCATTGTTTACTAGTTATTCTTTTACTAGCAAAGATTTCTGAGTTTATAACAAGAGAACTTTATAAATAGAAGAATCCATTCATGTTGCTTTTGACTAATTTACTTCTCATGTGCATAAAGTTAATGATGATGATGAGCAAGCAAATGCTTGGTTTCCATAAAGAGTTTCAAGTTCATAACAAGAAAAAAATGAAGAGGAAAAAGGAGACAAAGAGGACAAATATGATGAAGAGGCTTCTTCTATGGATATTATAATTGAAGAATGGACCTAACAACCACAAAGAGCATGGAAGATCACAAAAAGCCATCCAATAGACCAAGTGATTAGTGATGTATCACAAAAGGTAACACACAATAATCTTAGAAATATCTATGATCATCTAGCCTTTCTTTCTCAAATTAATCCTAAAAACATTGATGAGGCTACAAATGATGAATATTGGATTTTGGGTATGCAAGATGAGTTAAATCAATTTGAAAGAAATTAAGTTTGGAAACTTGTGCCAAAACCCTATAGTTATACAATTATAGAAACTAAATGGGGTTTTAGGAACAAACTTGATGATAATGGTGTCACTATTAGAAAAAAGCCTGATTGATTGCAAAAGGGTATAATCAAGAAAAAGTCATTGATTTTGATGAAACATATGCACCCGTAGCTAGGCTAGAAGCAACAAGAATACTATTAGCAAATGCATGCATGAAAAGTTTCAAGTTTTATCAAATAAATGTTAAAAATGCTTTCTTGAATGACTTGATCATGGAAAAAGTGTATGTTAAATAGCCTTCAAGTTTTAAGAGTCACCTTTTTCTAATCATGTCTATAAGCTTAAAAAAACTCTGTATGACCTTAAACAAGCTCCTAAAGCTTGGTATGAGTGCTTGAGCAAATGTCTTATGAACAATAGTTTTTCAAAAGGCAAAATTGACATTATTTTGTTCATAAAGCATAAAGGCAATGATATTTTATTAGTGCAAATATATATTGATGATATTATTTTTGGTGTTATTAGTGAGTCTATATGTAAAGATTTTGTCAAAATTATGCAAAGAGAGTTCAAAATGTCCATGATGGGAAAGCTGAATTTCTTCTTGGGTCTCCAAATCAAGCAATCAAGAGATGATATTTTTTGTGAGCTAAACCAAATACAAAAAGGAGCTACTCAAAATGTTTAATATAGAAAGTGCAAAGCCTTTTGGAATCCCTATGAATCCTTCAAGAAAGCTTGATTTTGATGAGGGAGGTAAAAAGGTGGATATTACTACATATCGAGGCATGATAGGTAGTTTATTCTATCTTATTGCTAGTAGACTTGACATAATGTTTCATATGTGTATGTATTCAGTGTTTCAAGCAAATCTAAAAGAGCCAAATTTGATTGTTGTTAGAGGAATATTAACATACCTTGTAGGGACACTACATATGAAGTTATGGTATATTGAAGCAAGCTCTAGTTCTTTAGTAGGTCATTCTGATACTGACTTTGTCAGTAATAAAATGGATCAGAAGAGCACTAGTGGAACATGTCAATTTCTTGGCCATTTTCTAGTCTCGTACAACAAGAAGCAAAATGGTGTGACTTTGTCTACCATAGAAGTAGAATACATAGCCACTGGCAATTGTTGCGCTTAAATCCTTTGAATAAGACAACAATTATTGGACAATGATTTGAATTTTGAGAAAACTCCTATAAAGTGTAATAATACAAATGTCATTAACCTAACAAAGAACCCTGTTATGCACTCTAGAGCTAAACATATAGAAATAAGACATTGTTTCATTAGGGATCATATTCAAAGGGGAAATATTATCCTTCAATTTGTTCAATCCAAATTTTAACTTGCTGACATTTTCACTAATCTTCTTGATAAAAATCGTTTTGCATTTATAAAGAATGAATTAGACATGTTAAATCCCTTGAAAAATAAGCTCTGTTGATTTGATAAATTTATTTTTATTTTATTTTGTCTTACTGTAGTGTTCATCATTTATTTTAAAATTGTTTTTTAGTTTATTTAAAATGCTTTCTCATTGAATTAATTATTAACTTAGGCATTAGAGATTCCCCCCCCCCCCATTTATTTTGTAGGAGCCATGTAGATAATGTTTTGGTTTTTCATGTTGTTTATTGTGATTTTGGGTTATTTAGAGTTAAAATTCATGGTTTGGTTATGGAAAAGATTAGAGAATTTGAAATTTTAAGTTGGGTGTAGGATGATTCGACTTGGAACATGGCAAATCAAATCATGATTTTTGGTTGGGTTTTGCCTGTTTTTCAAAAGGTTGTGATTTGACTCGTGAGTCGACTCATAAGATCACTTTGGTCTTGTTCATTTGCAATTTAACTCGCTAAATAGTTTAGGTTTCATGATTCGAATTGTAATTTGAATTATCTAGGCCATTATATATACCCCAAGTGCATTTTTGCAGCCATTCACTCAGCTCCCAAATCTTAACCTCTATTCTTTCTCCTAAACTCTATCCTACTTTCTCTAAACTCTAATTTTCATTGATTAATCCTAAACACTTTTCCATCAAATTTCATCAATCCTAGCTAATTGAAACCTTTTATTTTATCCAAAAATCCTCAAATCACATTTTTCCCGAATTCCTCTTCTTTCTCTCTTTAAGCTACAATGTCTGATGATTTTGGATCTCAAAAGAAGAGAAAAAAGATTATAGGTGATAAGCAAGTTGCTCGAATGAACATACAACCCAAAGAGGAGAAGTTCTTTCCCAATAATGAATATTATGTCTTTTACAAAGGCAAAAAGGTTGAACCTTTGAAGTGTTGAGATTTGAATTTTCTCAATGATAGTCACCTTGAATTGAAGAATACCCTTAAAAAAATAAGCTTATGAAATTTGTCACTTTTAGCACCCACTGTCATCCCAGACTTGTAAGAATGCTTTATACCAATTTGTGTGTTGGTAAAGAGCAATTGTTGGTAACAATTATGCAAAAAAAAAAAAAAAAGGATGTTAAGGTATTGTGTGAGATGTTTGATATGGATGGTGGTGGAGAATGGGTAACCATTAAGGACTTGCAAGATTATACTAAAGAAGAAGCCATTAAGCTATTATTTTCTAATTGTCTCCTAGTTTTCAATATGAGAAATTGATGATTATTGGGTTATCCATGGAAGACTGTCTATTGTATTTCATTATTTCTATGGTTATTCTTCCTAAGAGTGCAAATATACCAATATTGTAGAAGATAAGTTGTTTCTCTTGTGGGCTATCAAGAAAAATATCTTTGTCAATATTTCATATCTCATCTTAACTTACATGGGTCGCTTTGCAACTAAAGGTGACACAAGCTTGCTTCCATATGGTATGCTTTTAACTCAAATCTTCACAATTTTCAAAATTTCTATAAGGCTTGAGCGAGAACAGAGTTAACCAGCAGCACCATCCTTCTTGGTGAAAAAAATATGTACCAAATAAGTCTTGAATATGTGAATGGAAGATGGAGAAAGACAATTCTAGTTGGTGCTAGATCTTCCACTACTAGAGCTTCTAGTTCTTTTGGGGGCGGTGATGTACAAAATGAGACTCTAGCTCTCCTCAAGCAATTGCAACTTCAACAAAATCACTATTACACTTAGATGGAGAAGAACTTTATGGATGTTTGTGAAGATCAGAAAAAAATTATGATAAATTAGATCAAATGCAAGAACGTTTCGATTCCTTTGAAGCTAACATGAATCTTGTTAATGAATAGGTTAGTTAGTTAAAGTGAAAAGCCTATGTAGGTTAGGATAAATGATAAGTCTAAACCTATTAAAGTCTTACTAGAACTTTATCTCTTATACACATTTTTATTATAAATATATATATGCTTGGCTCATTGTAAAGCACAACTTCATAATAATATCTTCTTTATCTCTCTCTCTTAACAAATCTTGATGTCAAAGAACTTCACGATCAGTTAAACAACATGAAGGCATAAATCACTAAGATCAATGACTATGTCATGCATTATGTAGAGAAGATTTTTCTTGTTTGCTTGTTGCTTACAAATTGTTTCCTTTAGCTCATTTTTCCTTTTCATATGACTTTGTTTCTTTATTTTTGCTATTGCTCATACTATGTTGATTTGAATTACTTTGAATTTAGTTGAATTTCATGGTTTAATTTCAATTTGATCTTTGGTACTTTTATATCTTTGTTTTATACTTTTTTATGGTGCCAAAAGGGGGAGAAAATATGGTATTTTGGGGTTAGTGAATTGTGTGCTAAATTGTTTTATATATACATGTCTTAAGAGGGAGGTATCAAATGAGAGGGAGCTTATATGATCATTTGTGTTAAATGCTTATCTTTTTAATCCAACCCTAAAATGGTTTGTTATCATAAAAAAGGGAGAGATTGTTGAGTTTAGCCATTATTTTCATAAAATTTATAATTTGTTTTGATAATAACAAACTTTTTTAATATGCTAAATGTGTTAAATTTTTAGTGTTTTTATCTTGGAATGTCTTGGATTTCTTGATGAAGACTTAGTCTAGGCTTAGGATCACCTTAATGTAAAGGTTAGGATTTATTTGAATTAGCTCAAGGTTTTAGTTAATTTTAAGAAGTTTTTGCTTTAAGGATTTGCATAAAAGTTTTTGAAAATTTCTTCAAAAGTATTTTTTCCATGTTCTTAAATGATTTAACAAAGTTTTATACTTGGAAAATATGCTTTTGAGTTGAAATAAATGTTTTGGAATTGTTTAGAAATGATTTTCAATCAGTTTTTTCAAAACAATAATTTGAATTTGCAAATCCTAGGTTGCGAGTCAACTCATTGCCTGTTGAACTTTGCTTAAGAGCATTGCATTTCTGGCAAGTCAATTTATAAGTTTTGAATGGTGCACGTGATTCGCATCACAACTTCTTGAAGCTTGGCAAGCAAGTTGACTTATAAGTTGACTTGTGACAGCAAAAATTTTCATAGAAAGCTATATATTCTTCAAAGTTGACTCAAAATTCAAAATTTGCTCTATTTGATTCGACTCATGAGTCGACTTGACTAAAGTAAATTTTGAATTAATGGCAATTTATTGCTTTTTCACTATAAATACCTTATATTATCATTTCCTCAGAGTGAACCCTAAATTTCAAGACGCAAATGCTACCTATTTCTTCTGTGTTTCACGTATTTACTCTGTTACAATATCCTGAACTAGATTTGAGTGAATTTTTACCTCTAATGCTTCAATTTGTAATCTCAACTTTTGAGTTTTTATTGTTTTCTTTCAATTCATCTAAAAATTTCTGGGTATTTTTAGAGCCAGCAATCCTGAGGTTAGAAATAGTGAGGTACCTTAAGGGGATTTTGATTGTTGGGGCATACAATCATTATCGGGGATTCTCCTTGTGTCAAATTCAAACTTGGAAGGACTAATCATAGTGGAATTGAGTTTAATTCAAGCTTGAGGAGTAGATATGTACCTTGTAGTAGATTTTCAAGGGGGAACCACTATAAAAATCTACATTTGAATCTCTCTATCCTTACTCTTTTTATTTTTCTACAAGTTTTTATGCACTTTATATTCTTAATATTCATAAAAGCAAGAAGAGCTTCTCCCTCAGGCGACTTTGTTATTCAAGTTGATGTTCAATAATTAATATGTTGAGTTTTAGATTGTTAGGATTGGTTTATATATTGTTGATCATTTTTTTTAAGGTATTGAAATTATTTAAAAATTGAAAAGGGGTTTTGAAAAATAATTTAAAAAATTGTAAAATCTTAAAACCAATTCAACACTTCTTAGTGGAATCCTTGGCTACAAAAATGACATATTATGAAAAAAATAACATAATTTACTAAAATAGTTAATTAAGTGAATTATGGATATTAGTTACGATTTTGGATAGTTTAAGATTTTGATTTTCAAGTTTTCAAAGTGAGTGAGGATAAAATCCAACTATCTCAAAGTTAAACATGATATTTTACATTTTTCTCTATACAAATTGATCGCATTTGATCCTCTAAAATATAATATTCTATTTAATTATTCTAATATACAAATTAAATCACATTTGATCCATATTAGTAACTTAGTTAAATTTAAAACTAAAAATCCTAATTGATACATCAAATCACTGAGAACGAAATTGGTCGATCATGTAAATTTTCTTCTAATGATTGTCAACCTGAAGCCCCATTGAAGATCTGTATTAACTAGAATTTTCTATCTTAGATTTGATAAAAGTTATTAATTTGGATCTAATTGGTATATTACAGGGTCAAAATAGAACATTATTTTTTAGAAGGATCAAATGCGAATAATCTGTATAATTAAGGGCATCAAAATTATAATTGAGTTAAAAATATTTAACATTTCAAGAGAGCAAACTCTCAGTAGAACATTAAGTTCCATTAAGCATTAAAAACTTGAAAAACTTCTTATATACGAGTCTTGCCAACCAAATACGTCACTGGATATGAAGAATTCAGTTGACTTACAAAATATAATGCAACGTTACTTTTCATAAAATAGCTCTAAGTTCGCAGTATATAACAAATGAAACTTGCTCCAAAACAACTCTGCACTCTGCAAGAAGATATGATTTTTTTGAAGAATTTACAGGGTTGGTGCTGCCTTTGGGCGATTAGAGGACCGAGCATTGAGCAAAGGTTGTAGAGCACTCACCACAATGCTCATATTAGGACGAAACTCAGCTTCATATTGCACACACAGTGCAGTGACAGCAGCCATCTTTCACAAAATGCAACAAAATAAGTGAATTATTGCTTAAACTAAAAAGTATATAAATGTAAAAAAAAAAAAAAAGTCAAAGTCTATATTGACACTGTAAATGATGTTAACCTCTAAAGTAGAATAAAAGCTAGCTTGATGATAAATTTTAAACTGCAAGTATCATATTTGATTAAAAAAAAAAAAAGAGTTGAAATTTGATGCGTTGTTAATGTAAAACTCTTCATACCATTAGCAATTGCAAAGAAAACATAAGGAATACCAAAAAAAAAAAAAAAATCCTTTTCAATTATATTGTGATACTTGTTTAATAAGTTTGTGAAAAATCTAAAAATCAAATAAAATGGCTAATTAAACGAATCATGGGTGTGAGTTCCATGATCTTGAATAGTTTAAGGCTTCAATAAGTTGATATGGTAAAATTCAACCACCACAAATTTGAAAGGATTTTTTGCAATTTTTTCCAAAAAGTTATACTGAAGTGAGTACATTGAAGTTAAATCTAAAGATAAAGGGTCAATCTCCTTAATACTTTTTAATTACCTTAGCAACTGCCTTTGGAGGGTATTCACCATTTAGTCTCACATCCACACACTCCTTCACCTTATCTTCACTGAGTCTTGGTGTTGCCTAACACAATCCAATGAATAAAAATCAGATTCTGAAAACTTGGAAACAACAACAGAATTAAATCACTAGTAGAGAAGAAGCAAGCCAGAGTTGATACCCAAGTCACAAGGCTCTGCTGCCCTCTTGGCAGTGTATGATCAACAGGCTTGCGGCCAGTTAAGAGTTCCAGCAGTATAACTCCAAAACTGTACACATCACTCTTTGATGTGAGGTGCCCAGTCATTGCATATCTGTTAAAAAAAACAAAAACAAGCCCCTTTAAGTTCTTAATGCCACTGCCATAAAATGGAGAGAAGGAACATGAGACAAAACTAGAGATTGAGTAAAATGGATTGAGGTTCAGCATAATTACTGAAATACTAATCTCTTCCATCTTTCCTAAATTCATATTTTATTCAAACTATTCAATCACAAATGCATTAAGAAACAAGTATTGAGAACATGGTTGTCAAACTAATAATTAGCAGTCACTCAAACATCTACAAGTTTAAGAGTATTTTTTCTCTCATTAAGTATGCATTTAGTGCTGCTTGCACTTCACATTTTCTTATGACACTTTTTACATTTGCACTTGTAGTATAATTTGAATTAAATTGGCTCAATTGTTAAAATAAGCAAGACTGACTTAACTCAGATTGTTTCATGATCACCAAACAAGTGAGTAGATATGTGAACATGTAAGAGTTTGAAAGTCTACTTTCTATTAAATTAAATTTACATATACTTGTGAGCCAAACAACCACGATGGGTGACAAAACTAAGCAAAACTCACTCTGGAGCATGATAACCGAAGGTTCCAAGGACACGAGTAGAGTGGAGGCGTGCTGCTGCATCAGGTGATTGATTTGACAAATCGAAATCAGCAATCTTTGCAACATCATCATCAAAAAGCATAATGTTGCTAGACTTTATATAACGGTGGATAATATGAGGCTCAGCTTTTTCATGTAAATATGCAAGTCCTCTTGCTGCCCCCACAGCAATTTTAACTCTTTGCATCCATGTCAAAACTGGACCAGGATTTGCTCCCTTTTCACCTTTGCGTCCTACATCCACAGGGCAAATAAAATTTTATTCCACTGAAGTAAAAAAATTGGAAACTACGTTGAAGTTGAACATTTACTCTTATGGAAGAAACACTTGTTTCGTATCATTTGGGTAAATGTTAAAATATCAATGAATATCTAAACAAGATATAGTAAAATCTGCTCAAATGTTATGGTGCTAAATCTTACCATTTACCAATTTTAATCATAAGGCTTATATTGCTTTCAAATGTAGGGTAAACAATAAACATTTTTAAATTGTGCTAGAGACATGTTTACACACGGCTGTGTGTCAACTGTGGGCTCCAAGCATACATGTAAGACGTGAATCCCATTTGATCATGTTTTGAACTTTTCAGTAAATTTGATATCTTATTGACATAAAACTCTTTTTCCGTTAATGATAATTGAAAAATTAGTTTATTCCTAATATTAATTTTTATTGTACAAAAATAATGCTAAACAATTTTTTTAAGATGAAACAATCTAATTACTAAAGTCTGTATGGATGGAAAATGCTAATTGCACTTAAATGCACAAACTGCATACTTGACAAAACATCAACACATGGAGTCACCAAACATGTGAAGTCAATTTAAATCAAATTGCAACATTATATAAATGAATCAAAGTTTGTGAGACAAATTGTACGTGTAGCATTACTCCAAATGGATATCGATAGCATGACACATGCATAAATGAGGAATTGTACTATGCACTAACCGTGAAGAATATCATGTAGAGATCCTTTAGGAGCAAACTCATAGGCAAGGGCACGAAAAGGACCATCAACTGTATAACCAAGAAGCTCAATCACATTTTCATTCCTTAACCTTGATACCACTGATACCTATATATGAAGTCATGAATTAAGATCAGCACTAAATCAAAACTGAGCCACAAAGTTAGAGTATGATGCAAAAAGTAGCATTTGAACCAAACCTGAGCAAGAAATTCTTGGTCTGGTTGCGTACTGGAATCTAACTTTTTAATAACCACAGCACGGCCACTTGTTAAAACGGCATGATATACTTTGCCATATGCACCCTCACCAATGAAAGAACTTGGGCCAAAATTATCAGTAAGAGCCTTTATTTCATCATATGGGATGGGAGGGACAGCAATTGGTCTATAGTTTATAATGCGTGCAGTGGTTGGTGCAGCTTGTCTTCCTTGAAAACTATTATTGCCTGCAATGTAAAAGTAGAATTAAAGATACAATCATACAAATAAAAGAAGTTGAATCAAAATCAAAATAAAATTTAATTTCATTTTCAATTGTCATCGCCTAAGAATTCATGCAAGCAAAAACCAGCAAGCTTGCTATAATTGAATTTGAAGAGATACTAAAAATTGTACTAAAAATTGTACTAAAAATAGTACTAAAAATTGTACTAAAAATTGTACTAAAAGTTGCAAAAGTCAAAGCAAAAACCAGCAAGCCTAAGAAGTTAGAAAAACGCTAGTTGTACTAAAAATTGTACCCAAACTATTATTTCATTTAGTGTACATGTGAAAGACTTCAAACAGGTGAGACCGATAAATAAGTGGGGCTAATTTAATAAGATTGTGACATACATGAAACTGGTGATGATATAATGTGTTAAACGTTACTCCCTCAAATTGTAGAAACAAGCTTAGCAAAACCAAATGTGAGGTGGAGCCTTTTTGGTCTGTCTAGATGGAGAAGAATGGAGGGAAGGAAGGAGGAAGAGGAGAGAGAAGGAAGGACCATCCTCCAAAAATATGACTAAAAATTGGTAAGATGAATCTCTATTTTCTTTCCTTCCCCTCTATTTACTTGCTCCCAAACAAACCATTAAAGTAAATGAACTAAAAGAGAAAGAAAGAAGAGTGAAAATAGAGAATTACCTGTAGTATTGTTTTGCATAAAATGATTATCATCAGAAGCCGTATAAACACCACTTTCTTTGCAACAGCCAAAGCAGCTCATGATTCCCTAACCTGAAGGTCAGCCTCTAAGTCAGTATTTGAGTCTTGAGATAATGACCACTAGTAAAAAAAAAAAAAAAAGGGCGAATTATAAAGAGCCTTTTCTTTCTCAGGCTCTTCCCAAAACTATAGTGGTTAAGGCAAGTAAGCTGTTTTGGATTCAAAATTCTTTGTCTTATGGTTTTTGCCATATCAAAATACAATTTACACTGAAATCAGATTGGCCAATTATTACTGATAATAATAGATACAATCAGCGCAAGTGCAGTGACCTACAGATGAATCGAAATTCAGTGAAGTGAACTCTACAAAGAAACTCACATACTCAATACTACTTTGACTACAAAAGGATTCATTTTATCTAGGAATTAACGTTTCAGGAGCCCACTAACTAAGTTGAACAAATTCCCAATTCTGATATATTCAAATAAGGTAAAGCCAGAAATGGGCAACTGACCAAACAAACCAGTCAAACAGGGAAATTCAGATCCCAGAATTTGATAAATTCAACAAATACCCAGTCCTGAAATCCTTGTGTTTCACTAGCAACTCAGAAAATGATCACTGACAACAAATAAACACACAGAAAGTGCATAAAGTCTAATCAAATAGTCAAATATAGTTTAACAAATTCCCAGTATGCGTCACAAACGAACCCAGAAATAGTTAAGTAACCCAAAAAAAAAAAAAAATAGTACAACAGGTATGCATAAACTAGTCAAATAAATCGATCAAATTAATCACCCAAAATTCAGAAGCCAGCAACAAAAACAATTTCAGGGTTTTGAACAGAAAGCTGTCACCTTTCAATGACACACTGTAATTGATTTGCACAGTGTGACGGCAAAACAGAGCCAAACAGCAAATATGGATGAAGAAATGAAGCACAAAGCTGATAAGAATGCAAAGCCGTAAACTTTGAATTTGTAAGAAAGAATTGTGACACTACTTTCGTCCCTTCGTTCCGTCCTTGACGTGCAGAGAAGGACGAAGAAATTCTATAAAAGAGCGAAAAGTCACCGGGCAAACAAATAAAAGTACTTTAAGCCATACTGCCAAAGTCAAGAGTCCGTTATGTCCCATTGGTCCGAATTGGCCGATAACGTTACTTTATTTTTTAAGCACGTAACTTTTCCAATATAGAAAATGACAACGAAAAAGGGATAAAATTTCAATTTGGTCCTTAAAATTTTTTTATTATCAATTTAATCCAAAGTGTTTTGAAAAGTAACTTTAAATAGCTCTTCCATTAAATGTCAAAGTTGAAACTAAGAAATCAATACGGAAATTTAAAATTTGATATATTCATTTAATTTTTTTTGTTATCATGTGACTTAATATTGTTGCCATTGAAAAGGGATTAACACCAAAGTTCAAAATTATGCTTTCTCCTTTCTTTATAATCTTTCTTAAGATATTCAAAACAACAAAGATGGAATCCACAATGAAAAGTGTCATAGTAAAAGTGGAAAGTCAACTTATTCAATAAATTTGACTTAGAATTAACATGTTAAATAGGTACATTTATAATAATATCACATAAATTAATTTAACATGATGATTAATGTTAATTTATAGAAGAATCATTCCGATTCATTCTTCAAAAAATTTAAAATAAAATCTTTTTAAAAATCAAAACACTTGTGTGTGTATTTATTTAGTTACGGAGGAATAAATGATTGATTTACTAATATAAAGTGGAGTCTAATTAAATACACATTATATAAAGTGGTGTCTAGGATGCTTCTGTAACCAATCTCACAATTTTTAAGCTTTTGATTTTGAATTGATTGTCTATTCCTTCCCAGCGATGAATTCTATAAGGAAACATTGATAGCAAAATCTTATATTCCTTTTATAGCCTATGAATATTACTAAAAAAACTTTAAATGTTTTTAAACATGAATGACACGTCAAGTAAAGTCTTTTTTTTTTTTTAATATGATTTGTTATAATACTAATAATACAATTTGAGTGTTGTAAACTGCTAGAACTCAATTTTCATGGCAGTGGCTTTGAAGAATTAATTTGTATTATCCATCCAAACCATTATTCCTTTCAAAATTAGAGTTTGTTTATCTTGAATGAAAAATATATATTTTTTAAATTATTTTTTAATTTTCTTATATTTAGGGTTAACTCTTAGTTAATTAACAGAAAGTAGATTTTAATCAATAAAAAATAATAATATATTCGAGTGAAAACATCTTTTTTTTTTAAATTGAAAAAATACTTTCCTAAACTACTTTGTATTATATGATCTCACTTTCTTTACTTATTTTCCTTCCTTCTCTTTACCCTTCTACCCCTTCTTACTTCTCTCTCTCCTTTAACCCTTCCATTTCTCTCTCTTCCTCTATCATCTTTGTCTTTCTCTCTTCTCTCTTTTAAGCTCGCCGTTGCCCTTCTATCCTTCCCTTCATCCCCTTTCTCTCTCCTCTTCTTCTTCTTTTTCTATCATTTTTTATTTCTGATATTTAAAAATTGTATAAAAAATTATGTTAAAAAAGTATTTAGACAATTAAAAGAATTAGTGAATGTAGTTAATAAATTTGGCAAAAATCATTTGAATATAAATTAATTTTATAAAAAAATGATGAAGATATAAGAAAAGAAAAATTTAAATATTCTTTTTTAGATGTTGTTTTTAATACTAAAAAAACTTAAATTTTAATTTTTATTACTAAAGATGTATTAACTCTAAAAACATTTTCATAACAAAATAATAACAAAATAATTATTATATGGTTTGACTTAAAAGATGAAATTTATATATATAATAATATTTTTCGATAAAAGAAAATAGTTTGTATTTATGTACCAAATAAAAAAATTATTTTCTCTTATGTTGTTTAAATAATAAAATATCAATTTATTTTCTAAAAATTCATTTAAGATATTAAATGCTACGAAAGTACCATTATAAGTTATCAAATAAGCCAGTTACATACTTAGATTCTAAAATAAAATAGCATATTCTATTCTTAAGCTTTATAGCAAATTATGCTGATCTCCCTGAGATTTAGACTAATTAGATTTACATTATTTTATTTTCATAAATATAAACTAATTTTTCATTTTCATACACACTAACATCTTATTTCCTTTATTTTAAATCAACACTTACCTATCTTATTTTAGAAAAATAAAAAAGATAAATGTAATTTGATTAAATCTTAAGAGAGGTAAACGTAATTTATCATAAACTTTATTTAAAAAAACAAACAAATTATCACGTTGATACACATGTTGCTTTTATTAATACATATGGTTGGTCTTGTAG
Organism: Saraca asoca; assembly: GCA_026873985.1. Classification (NCBI taxonomy): domain Eukaryota; kingdom Viridiplantae; phylum Streptophyta; class Magnoliopsida; order Fabales; family Fabaceae; genus Saraca; species Saraca asoca. The sequence goes on along the minus strand of JANHAO010003017.1, from coordinate 6,551 downwards.
ACAATTCTGCCATCAATGTAAATATCGAAAACCCACTATAATTTTTTAACAAATTTAACACTTTGATTATGATGGTTCTGTCTTGAACCATCTATATGATTTTCAAACAAACAAAATTAAACAAAACCAATTGTTTTGGTATACTTTAAATAATAGTAAAAATCCAGCCATGCTAGTTGTACATTGTTGGCATATTATATCATATCAGTTTGAAAAGGAAAGGAAAAGAAAAAAACTCCTATTTGGTCATTTTGCTTTCTTTTCTTACAATGAAGATTCATAAGTTTGAATTCATGATCATTTATAAAATATTTAGAAGGTAAGTAGGTTAGAATCTATAATCTATATTTTTTATAAATTATTTAAATCTCTCATAGTTTACACCTAATTTGGAGGACGAAAGATAATTAACTAACTTAATCAGTGTTTATAAGGTGAATATTCATATTTAATAATTTAATCACTCTAACTGTTTCTTGGAAGGACTTCCTATAATTTTAGAGGGTCAATCTTCATATTGTAACATCACAATCACATATTGCCAACTATCATAATAATCACTTTGGTTGTAACAGTCATATAGTGTTTTTAAACATGCAAAAGAAAAATGTTGAAGGCATGGGTTAGTTATTTGTGTATAATCTTTTTGTCTTTTCTTTATTTTTGTGACAAGCATTAAATAATATATATTAAGAGGTTTCAAATCAGATTTCACCAAAGATAGGTACCATAAGTAAATAAGGAAGAAATAGATTACTTCTTGGATCCAATCCAAAAAAGTATTTTTATTATAATTTTTTATTGACAATGGGATTGAAATATCTTTATATTATGGAAAAAAGTTAATGGTCCACGGATACAAGTACACAACTAATCTTGGTTGACCTTTGACTCTTTTGGGTGAAGGTTGACTTTTGACAAAGTAAAGGGTCAAAAAATGGTGTTTAGGACTTCTTGTTGATCCTGGGTCACGCTGTAACCAATGTGCAGAGAACTAGGACACAGGGAGGGAGAAAAGGTGCCCCATTCATTAACGGGCCAATCCAGATATGACCTTCAATATATTTGGGCCGACCCAGATAACTATTTCTTATAGTTTCAAGCCCAAACTTGGCCCAAAAAGACCCAACAGAACTAAGACAACTAGAAGAACGACCTGCATATAGTTCAAGGAATTGATGAGTGGAGGTTTAAATATAGTTTGATTTCTAATATAGAGAAAAAAAAAATTTGAGTGCACAATCAATTGACTTATTGCTCACAATATGAGAATCTTTTATGTATCACATTATTTGGTTCTAAAATGATATAAAAGTACACCAACTTCACTTAAAAGATTCTTTAATTTAAGAAGATTTAAATTTGATCTAGTGAGTATAAATCAATTTTATACTATTATTTATTTTTACATTTTATATCATTAAAAAATGTTAATTTTTTTTACTATTGATAGAAATTCTTAATTACTATTATTTTACTCATATATCATCTTTTTATTTAATAATAGTGTAAAAAATTTTACATTAAAAATGGATAAAATCTGAACTAAAAAAATTAGATAACCTTTTATACATAAAAGATGACGGAAAAGGGAAATTGAAAATGGAGAAAAAAATGAAAATGGAATTAAATATAAAAAAAAATGAGCAAGCTTTGCGGGTGCTAAGAAACCATATCTTATATTGGCAAGCAAATCGTATAATATATATTTTAAATAAAAATGAACATATTAGATCCAATTGCAAATCTATGATCAATTTATCAAGAAACACTTCTAACAAATGGGGAATGACAAAGTAAAAGTTAGTGGCTTTGCAAAATGTTCCTTAGTGATTTACACATAATGTAGATATTAATTTATAAATATCTTCCCATACATGATTTGATTTGGTCCTAAACTATAGAATTTTTTTATTTTTTTTAATATGAATTTGTGAAGTTCAAACTGTTAAAGAGTATAGATACAACCTGCACTTCATTTCTCAAATTCTTCCATACTATAATATCATGTTCCATTAAAAATCAATGGGATAAGTTTGTTTAGAAGAAAATAACTTAGTGGGTCAAAAGTCATTGTTGAATTTTCTAACGTGGCCACTAGAAAGAGGGCCATAAAAGCCAATAGTTATAGGTGTTTGATTCACCAAAGACTTGGAGGAAATTTAAGAAACAATTAAAACTTTACCCTATAAATTAAAAAAAATTAAAATTCAATTCATTTTTAAATGGTCCAACCTTTAGCTATGCAATATAATTTGATGAAAATTTTAACATTTTTTTTTCTTTCTTTCACCACTTGAATTTGAATACAAGAATATGTTTTTTTTAATAAGTTATTACTATTTAATTACTAATAAGAATTTATTCATAAATAGATTCTTATTATAACTTCTTTTAATATGAATTTAGCTAGAAATAAATTACTTTTTTTTTTACAATTTTGAACAAGGGGTAAATATTTTTCTTTTGTAGAATATTTATTCCTTTTATAATATTAAACACATCAAATTTTTTCATGTCTTCTTACACTAACTATTAATTAGCATAAGTGGTTAATTGTTTCTTAAAAAGGTACGTTAACTTTTATCCATTATTTTTTTAATATCTTTTATATCATAATTTTAAATTCTTTTTTAATAATAGCAGAAATAATAAATTACTTAACACATATAAATAATATCCTAAATTTGAAATAAAAAATTTAATTTTTTTTAAATAATATAATATCACTGTATCATTAAAAATACTAACAAGTTTCAAATTAACTTTTATTGCATGTTTAATACGTCTGTTGGACAAAGTGGTGAGATGGAAGCCGACACCAATATCGGTACTATGAGATTCATGTCTCATTTTCTTATATTTCTATCATCAAACACCTCCAATATGAATAATTGAGATCATTTTCAAATTGAAATAAGAGAGTTTCCTTTCTATCTTAAAGTAAGGATGCCTCATAACTTATATATCGTTTAAAATGTCTTTACTATTAATGACAAAATTTAAAACTATAATATGTATAATTAAATATAGCAATTCTTATTCAATAAATTAGTCACTTTTTAAATTTAATACTTGTTGAAAAATTAATTGTAAACTTAAAATTACCATAAAAATGAGTAACTATTTTAAGTCATACCAAATTATTAGATTATTATTGTTTTTGTCTTTTAATCTAAAGATAAAAATAAATATAAAATGGTTAATTTATCAATTAATTGAAACATTTTTTAAAGCTATTTAAAACATATTGCATTAAGGATCCAATTTGATTATTTGAGTGAGTTGTCATACTCTCTGGTCTTTAAGTTAGATGATATGGTATCATAATTTTGTTAAAAATATTAATCAAGAAAAAAATGAACTCGCATTTCACAAATTAATTTTCTGCAAATTGTTATAAAATGTTGTGTTAACTTATTTTTATGCAACTTTTTTTAATTAATATGTAAGCCACAATTTATATGTTTTTTATATTCTGTTTATATATATATATATATATTAAAATATTTACTTAAAAATATAAGACTTGACTTGACGTTAGAAAGTTGTAACTTTTCCTGCAAAATATGTGAACCCCGTTGGATTATATCATTAAATATTCTCTTTGCAAGAAACTTATGTTGGTAATCCCCAAAAGTCAAAACCAGTTTCTTTCACATTGAGAATTAATTAACTCAATTTTCCTAGAATTGAATTTGATTCATTTTCATTGAAAACATTTCAATTACTTTGTAAATAAATTTTTAATATTTGAAAACATTGTTAAAAGTAGTGATATCAATTTCTTTATAGAAAGGAATTCTATCCTTTGAAATTATTAAAATATACAACAAAAATTAATTAAAAGATATATTTTAATAATATCATAATAAATAAAATATTAAAATAGGAATAAATTTATTAATATAATATATATTTATTTTAAATAAAATAAATTTTAATAAAATCTTTAATAAATTTAAAAAATTTTATAATAAGATAATATATTTATAATAAAAATATGAATAAAATCTTTTTTAACTTAAATTAAATTAAGTACTATTTTAAAATTTTTATTTAAAAATAAAATAAAATCCTCCTTTTCACGGACAGACTAAGATTCCCTAATATTTAGAACCAATGATTATGATGATATATAATTACTTTTCATCAATATAATAATTGTGACAATGAAAATGACTTCATGCATTTTTCATGTAAAATTATAGAAAGTGATCATGAGAAAGCGTGCACCAGATAATTATTTTTTTCTGAAATGGTCAGAGAAATATTTGAAACCTTTCTAGAAAATAAAGAAAAATAATAACATATGCCTAAAAGGTTGCTGTTGCTTTGCTAATGCTGCTGTTTCTTTTTCTTCATATATATGTTTTTTTTCTTGAAAAGACAAGTTTTATTCAAAAAAAAGAAGAAAAAGGTATCTTGTAATGTAATCCACAAGCTGAGTGCTGCTACCATAATTTAGGATTAGAATTGGACCCTTTTTAGTGGCATCGGTACCAACTTTTTCCTTCGGAAAATATCTCAAGGCCAGAAATATCTAACCCCACTGTTTTTTTTTTTATGATTTATTTTTTTATGAGGATCAATATATTTGGATTTTTCACCAAATTTAAAATTGTTAATATTTTATATTAGGTACCAATTTGAATGTAGTATGAGCTCATAAAGAACAATTCAAATCTACATAGGGCCACCATATTCCACCTTATTTTTTCAAAGCCAACAATTTCTAAAAGAAAAGAAAAAATTAATTAAAGGGTAATTAATCTTTAATCAAACCTTAAACAATGTATCAACACAAGGTATACTGAGTTAGAGTGTGTTTGGAATAAGTAGTTACTTAAAGTAATTTATTAAAATAAATTTTTTTTTTCAAAAAACTAATATGCCAAACACTTTCAAACATAGCTTATAAGTTATAAATTAACTTATAACATATTTGTTGAATGTGTCAAAAACACTCTAATTACAGGAAAACCCTAATCTATGGGATATTGAGTTAAAGAAACTAGTAAAGCTTTGTGAGTTTAGAATATTTGATTGATAAAAAGTTATGTAAGAATTATAATTTTCTAAAAAATAACAAATGAATATATTATTTAGTTAATTATTAATTGACAAAATGAGATAAGTATGACTTCCTATGAAGATGTAGGAAGTTACTTACCTATCATTCCTTAAGTAAGAGTAACTTTTTGCAGTGATTTTTAATTTTTATTGTTAATCAAATAACTTTAAATATTTTTTAAGAAGTTTACAAGGGAATTTGTCTTTTAGGAACTTCAAATTTCTATGGAAACTTATTTTCTGTATGAACCAAATGATTTCTCAAAAAATTTTCTACTTTAGTACGTAATTTTTAATTATCAAGAAGTTAATGCATATATAAGTATATATTTGAATTAAATGTTAAATTGGAAGTTTAATGTTAAAGTAAAAGAGATGGAAAATTAAAGAAAAAAAATTAATGATTAGAATTTGTAAAAGTTTGATAAATAATTGGTTGACATTTTGCTTAATCAGTAAGTAATACACTTAAAAAAAAATGATTGAACCACACATTAATTAGGGTCTATAATTAATTAAACATACATACTATTGACCAATTTAGACAGAGGATGATTAACTAAGGTGTTTAATTACGTATCTTAAAATCTAATCATTTGGTCAAATGATAGAATTAATTAAGGATGCCATTGACCTCGATCATCTAGGCTGCGGTCTGGGCTGTTGTTTTGGTTTTAATGTGACCATTCAAAGTTAATATTGAATCCGTCTTGCCCTGCCATTAGAGAGATTCTAATCTCATGACATAATTAAGCTAATTAATTACTTTTCAACTAAATAATTAGATTTTTTTTTAGCAAAAATGGCAACTGTCAAGTCACAGGCATAACATTCTGAATTCAAATACAAAACACTAAAGAAAAAAGTTATAAAGATAAAATAGATGTCACAACATCATTAAAATTGGGAATTAAATAATTAGGTTTTTGATGATGAAGTTTGGTACTAATCTTTGTGGCCCGAAGAAAACATCAAACATATGTAATAATCACTATATATTTTGTATATCTAAGGTTGTGTCCAAAGTATTTGAAGAGGTCAGAAGTGAAGAAGGCAGCAAACTTCTCTTTTCGGTCATTTTCTTTTATATTGATTAATCAACAACGGTGTGAATGCAGCATGAGTAGAGTGAACTTCTCACCTTTATCTTGACCTCAAACATGGTGAAAGATTGTCAATTTTTTTTTTTTTCAATTCCTCTTAGCTTCACCTAGATGAATTTAGGAATCATTATTTATCATAAAATACTTTGTAAATATTTTTAACGTTACATTTAAAATTTTTATATTTTTATATATTTAGTTTTTCAAAATATTTTAAATTTTTATACAAGTCCTTAAACATTTATACTTCCATTTTTCATTAGTTTTTTTTTTTCTCTATGCTCTTGTTCGATCGAAAGGCTTATTCAGTGTAGTTTTATCTAATAATTAATAAAGGGCAATATAATATCGTGCAAGTCAAATATTATATATGAA
>JANHAO010003016.1:0-27118 GCA_026873985.1 Saraca asoca | reverse complement strand
AAAAAGTTAAACAAAAATCACAAACTAATAACTATTTAAGAGGTGATATTTATTATTTTTATAGGTACAAATTTCACTTATCAAACAGATGGTGATGTAGGCATTAAGAAGGATCTGGCTGGTCAAAAGGGAATCTAGCCTCTTGTTGTGCAGATAGATTTTCATGGCAAGGTGATTACTATTCTTGTTGCAAAATTTTGTAAGGACTGAATTCGTTGTTCAAGTTACATGTAGTATTCTCTTCTAACTATGCAATATAAGTCAGGGTTGGGTATAGAGAACAAGAATGATAGGATTTTAGAGAAAAAAGCCCTTATTGAAGTGATAATCCCAAAAGCAAAGGTAGAAGATGAAGGCTTCTTGTTCTCTATCAGGCTTCGGATAGGGTGCAAGCCTTCAGGATCTACCATCATTATTTCTGGGATGGAACTGCAACTGTCTCCCGTTATTATAAAAACTCTACTTGACTCTATCAATTTGATCTACCCTATGATGTTGGAAAAGTGCTAGATGCTTCAATCCTGATGTGGGAAGGAGAATGACTTACTATTGTTAAGAGAAATTATGAAACTTGTATAAAATTCTGATGTAAGAAACTCTAATTCTGATGAACACTTCATTGGGAAGGGGAATGACTTACTATTGTTAAGAGAAATGATACTGTAGAATCTATAGGAGATTAAGTACTTGTGCATAAGTCCCAAACATCTCTTGAACCTTCAAAATCTTTTACAATTAATAGTAAAGGGATGAGGGAAATTGAAAGCTATGTTCTCTATCTCTGTCTTAAGAAGCTTGCCTCAGTTGAAGGATTTAATAATAACAGAACCTGAAGAATTGGAGCAATAACTATAGAGGAGTAGGAAAATGAAAATATGTCAAATCCTTATTCTCAAAAAGGATGCTTCCCATAGCTTAAGGTTCGTTTGATCAAGCATTGCAACGAGTTGAAGCATATCTTCTCTATCTCCATGTCCCGAGAGTGTCCAAAACTAGAGTGCATTACCATAAAAGAAGCTTCTCTGTTAAAAGAAGTATTTGAAAGTGAAAAAGATGAGACAAAAGAAAGGAAGGAGCCAATGCTTCCATAACTGAAATATCTAATTGTTGTACAACTGTCGAGCCTTACTAATGTCTGCCAAGACATTGAGTTCCAAACTATGAGAAATCGTGTGGTGCAGAATTGTCTAACCTCTCTTTAACCACTGCTATTCAAAAATCTATTCAACGATTGCAAGAAGAAACAAGAGGTATGCATTGCAAGTCTGATGTTTACACAATAGTCATTTTATAAAAAATGGGGTAGTAATCCCAAGTAATAGTAGTGCCTAATAAATAAAAAACTATAATTTATTATTTTCAAATGGATGAAGCTGAATGCCTATTTTTTTAAGTGTAATGAAGTCATCTATTAGTTCTTAAAAATGTGGTTTTGATTGTATTGTAATAAAAAAAATTGTTAAAAGGAATTAAGTTGGAGTTTTTCCTTTCTCTTTTCTTATTTCTTTTAATGCCATGAAATATGGGAAACTACACATAGAAGATGATAAGAATCTTTTAGCTTTTTGGATAAAATTAAAGAATTTGAAAACTTATCTTTGTGAAAGAAATAACAGAATGGGAAATGAAGATAAAAAAACTAATTATGTTTTGTGAAATGAAATACTCCCTTTTAATTCCTATATTTCCCTTTTCAAGTTATTTTTGACCTTATTTTGTATTTGGAGCCAAGTGACATTCTACGTAGTACAAGAAAAAGGCATATAAAGAAGATCTGATGCTAGAATCTAAAGTTTTAGACTCTAAGGATAAGGCAGCATCAAGGAGTGAGCCACCTTCTTCATAGGTCTATAATTACCATATAACTTAGCTCCATCATTATAGAATGAAACAAGATAAAATTCATAAATGCCACTGATTCACCAAACTTCATGGTTTTTCCAATTATTGGTTGAAAATTAGAATTGGACAAATCTCAAGACACCAACAAACAACTTTTTTTGTCTTACAGAAATTTTGAAACTTTATTTATTAGAAAAGTTTACAATTTAAAGAAACTTATCTATGTACTTAAATGTTGCACAAATTATCAAAGAAAAAGGTAAGGGAATTGTTAGAAATGAATCAGCATCAAGGACTCCTGCAATAGCAACCTCATCAACTGATGTACATGTAACTTCATTAATTCCCTTTTTTCACTGAAGCATTATCTGAAATGGTTAAAGAATAATACTTCCTTTTTACTTATTCAACACATAATAATATATAGGAGTCCATGGATAAACAACCAATCAGGGAACCGACTTTGCTTGGTCAACAATTGGCACTTAGAGAACCAAAACTAACCACTAAAGTTCCCTATGAACTTAGTACATCATCTGATCAGGTATGTTATTGTGTAGATGAATAATGCTTTTGATACTTCAAAAAGTGTCTATATTAATGCTATATATTCCTATTTTTAAACTGCAAAGAGTGCTGAAGCCATACCACATGAAAGTGATAAAGAGAGTCCTACATCAAAGGAAGCTGTAATAGCAACTTTTTCAAATGATTTAGCATTACCCATTGGTTCTTTGCCAAAAGTACCTGCTTAGGTGAGTTCAATTTTAGTACATGCATTTTGGAGATTTTGCAAAAGAAATTACAAGGGTATGTCATGTGACCTAAGCATCGGCTCTTTCAATTTTCATTGCTTATTATAGGAGCTAATGAACATAAGAAGTGAAACAATAATGACAAACTAACAAGACTTTGGAGAAATCAAATCTAATATACATTCTAGTGCATCACACAATGTTAAAAAACCTTCAAATCATTATGTTTTTAATGGTTTAGGATTAGATGAAATGAGGACTTAGATGTAATTTGGTGCTGTGCAGGGTATTATCAAAGAAGTGTAAGAGGACCTTCCAATAAAGAAGGCTAACATAATGACTTCATTAACTGATTTACAATGAGGGAGTTTTACTTCCCCACTTAAATCATCACCACAAGTAAGTTAAATATGGCAGTTCTAATATAGGCATATGGATTAAACTTATCTTTTTCTATATTCTAATTGTTGAAGAAGAATGTCAAGAAGTGAAACAATCAAAACAGTTAAACAGAAGCTTTGAGAAATAAGATCTTATATACATTTCAATGCTTCAGACAATGTTCAAAGCTACAAATGATTATATTTTGAAAGATTCAGGATTAGAGAAAGGAAAGCTTAGATATCTGTTGTTTCTATGCAAGGTGTTGGCAATGGTGTACAAGAAGGCCTTCTGATAGAGAAAGCACAAACAGTAGCTTCATCCTCACATATATGTTTAATATTTGAAATTTCACATTCATTTTATAGGCTAAAATTGGAATATATTGGATAGCTTGTAAGAAATTTTTTCTGTTAATTTATGACAAATAAATTTAATGGAACAACAAAAATCCATCACTAGTCAGGTATTTACTATTTCTTTAATTGCAAGACTTTTCTTACATGGCACATATTATTCACAAATAATTTTTTGCTTTTTTTTTAACCTTAGGAGCATCCTTACCTTCTAATGCTGATGGTCCAAACATGGTTCCTGCAACCTTTGTGGCGTAGAATATGGCAAATCTGTGTTGGATCAACCTCAACAATTAATATCACCTCTGCCTATTTTGTTTGCTGCTTTGATCCCTCTTGACACCGTTTCAAGCTATCAACCACAATCTATCACAATGCCACTATCTTCTGGCCAAATTTTTAAGGAGCCAGCACTTCTTGCCCCTGTTTTAATCCCTAACTTTGAACTTGATCCATTAGATGAATTGGAATTGCTACTCATGGATTCATCATTCTCCACTTCCACAAACACTGCTCCATTCTAGGGTCCTACTAAGACACTATCCATCCAAAAAATGGCCAAAGATTTGGATGCCTTATTTGACAAGGAGGTTGATGACCTTGACAATGATCTGGCTATTCTAGAGAGACTTGCAGAAATTTTGAGCATCTCTGAGTTGATGACAAAGTTTGATGCTCTTTCAACTTTTGTTGATTTTATGAAGATTTTTTAATCAATGTATCCCCAACTTAAGGATTTTGAAAAGAACAAAAAACCTATGCTTGAATATGAAAAGTTGAAGACTGAAAAAGACAACATGGCTACTAAAATACTAACAATAAGAGGGAAAAAGAAAGAATTGGAAGACAATATTCAACGGGCTAAGTTTGTACACAAAACAATTTTTTATCAGATTGCAGAACTGAAGCAACGACTAGTTAAAATGGAGCCTTAAGCTCATGCTCATAAGATAGTTCTATCTTCTCTTCATCAAGACCATGCCAAAATGGATCTGAATACACAAGCTCTGATCCAAAAAGGCAAAAAAGATAACCTAATTCATCGACTCCAATTCCTTGGTTTACAGAGAGAACTATGTGACCCTGGCTTCTCTTCAAAGTGGTTGGATTGATCTGAAGTCTCACTTTGTGCAGAGCCGTAGTGGCCTTTAATTTGCTTTTATTTGCAACACTTAGTTGTTTTCTCTCTTTGTATATATTCTTTTTAACTCAACTCATGGATTGTTGCCCTGTATGCTTTTAAAATATTTAGCTTTTATGGATTTTGCCTCAACTTTGGCATTCAACTTGTGCATTTCATTTGAATTTATCAATTATGTGTTTGATGTTTACAAGATTTGGAGTTCAATATTACATATTTTATATTTAGGCAAATAGAAGTAGCTGTTCTCACAAAACTACAATAACAAACCTAAATAGAAGTAGTTCTTAGGAAACAAGAAAAATGGTAATTTATGGTTGTCAAATGTTTGAAGCTGAATGATTATCTTTAATGTAGAGAAATCTTCTGTTAGTTGATGGTTTTTTTTTCTAAAAAAAATGTGGCTTTCATTGCATTTAAAGAACATTTCTGTTAAATGAAATTGAAGTTTGTTTTCTTAATGCCACGAAGCATAAAAAACTATGCATAAAAGATGATAATAATCTTTTTACTATTTGGGTAAAATATACATCTCCCCTTGTATAACTAGGGAGGTAAAGAAAGTTAAAAACTTTCAGTTAATTATCTTTGTGCAATAAATGAGAGAAAAAGAAAAAGACTAATTATGTTTTATGAAGTGAAATAATCCCTTTTGTCCCTAAAACATTATGGCAGTCTGTGGCAACCATCTTCTTCTAGATTTTTTTTTCTTTTAAGTTAAAAATGTATGTTGCAGTTTAGACTATCAACATATAATCTTACTAATCTTTCAAGACTTATAAGTTCCTCATTTTTATTATATCTGTTGATGGTCTTGCTTTCAAATTTAGCTTCTAATTCTTATATTTCCTATTTCTTAGATATGGATTTTTATTGGCATGGGCAAACACAGGCAGTCAACAATGTAACATACTACATTGGAAGAGTATTTGAATAAAGCAACATCAGAGAGTTAGGCACCTTTGAATTCATAGGTTAAGAAAATTCTATTTATACCAAATACAAATAGCAATATCTTTACATTAATGCATTTACTATTCTATTAAATTTTGTCAAACGTTACTAGAAAATCTAAAGATCCAAGTTCATGGATGAATATTGAGAAGTGAACAGAAATTTTTTTGCATTACTCATGGTCATATTAAAGTTTACTTAGCACTAAAGTTAGCAAATTAAATAAGTGATCTATGTCATTTAATGTTGTAAACACCATTGAAGAAGTAACTAGTGAGGAAGTTGTTAGAAATGTCCATTACTGAGAGTCCATTTATTTTGTTGGAAAACATTTGATCAATGTATTATCTGAATAATTACTTATTGCTTTTGAAGTTTTAATAGCAATTAGTGTATTATTTGATTAGGTATAAGTTTTAACATAGAAGAGTATGCTTTTGCAGATGCAATGGGAAGCAATAACTAGTTGTTCTTGCTTTTATATAGTAATATTAAAGCAAATACTAGTTTGTTTTGTTTTTATGCTATGACAAAAGTAACAACTGTAAGTTATGTCATAGAAAAGTAATACTCAGTTATGTTGATTGATGAAGGATATGTCAAGAAGTGACACAATCATGAGACACCAAAAGACACTAGCAGAATTGAGATCTTTTATAAAATCTAATGCTTTTAAAAAAAGTCAAAAAGCTTTAAATGATTATGTATATAAAGGTTTAGTTTTAAAAGAAATGAAAATTGAATCTTTTGGTGTCATGCAGGGTGCCACTAAAGGCATATAAGATGGCCTCCAAAGCTAAAATAGTGACTTCATTTCCACAAGTAAGTTATTTCAGAGTTTGGAATGGAAATATAGAGGATAGCTTAAAGCCAATGCCTTCTGATTATTTGTTTCTTCTCACAGGTGATGGCAAACAAGGATGATTCAGTGTGCAAAGCAATTCTGAAAGAGTAAGCAATTTGGCAAAGTAAAAGTTCCAATGACACTCCTAACTTACCTTTTGATCATGCACTGGTTGTTTTAGAACTTGTTGACGGTCGATTTTAGTAATCAATCAACCCAAGGTTTTGAAGCCCAAACTATTGTGAGAAGTGTGAAAGTATAGGAAAACAATGAAAGCAAGAAGAAGGAAGAACAAGGTGAACACTGGATATTTTTAACATGATTTGGCTAAAGTCAGTGTGACTTTTATGTTCACAGTGGTTTATATTTGCCTTCATGCAATTGTTTCTCTGTTGAGACTAGCAGAGCAACAATACAAATATTCTCTCACTATTTTGGTAGAGTTTCTATATGTATTATTCACTTATCTGTTACAATCCTATTTATAGATGTAGGGGGTTACAAGTGTAAGTTGATAAGTTGTAAAACTATCTTTTCCACCATATTGGGTAATAAATACTTGACAGGCAATAAATGCTTGGCAATTTATTGTATATTGTTGGAGGTTGATGTGTCGATCTTAGGGGCTGACTTGTTGATTGAGAGAATGTGCCTTCGATTGATGACTAGACTTTCGAGTCCTATACCTACGCTTAGGGCAACTTGCTAGATAGTCTAAGCTCGCATTGAATGACTTGTTGGTCGTGTTAGTTAGTCTCATACTTGGGTCCAATCGAAATAAGTCTCCTAGAGGATGGCTAGGGTGACATGCTTTGACTAATAAGCTAGAGTTCAGCCTTAACAAGTTGGGGTCGTTGTCTTGACCTTGTCCTACGTTCTAAGTTCACAGCTGGTGATCTGGTGCCCTTGTTGAATGACCTCAATTTTTGGGTCACCCAAACTTTTTCTAGTTGGGTTTATCTCATGTTTGGCCTTTGCTAGCCCATTTTGCATTATTCTAGAAATACTTATAACATTAGGCCCCTAAATCTTAGTTCACTTCGCGAATTGGGAGTTAAAGTTTGCTAGCAAAGTCTTTACCTGTAGTTAATGGTGCTGTCAAGTCCTTCACTCATAGTCTGTCATGTGGTCAAAGTCTTTACTTATAGTTTGTCGTGTTGTCAAGGTCTTCACTGGCAGTTTGTCGTGTTGTCAAGGTCTTCACTAGCAGTCTGTCATGTCATCATTTTATGCTTCAATCTCTCACTTTATCTATACTAGGCCATGCTTTTTCCTATGCATGTTTCTTAGCTGTTGGTGTGGCGGCCTCACTCTTTTTTGGGCTGTTTGATCAAGAATAGTTGGACAATTTTTGGATTCATTAGTGAGGCCTAATTGGTCTATATAAAGTGTGGAAGGTCTTCTTCTCCTTCCATAAAGTGAGTTGATGGGTGCCTTAGTTGAGGCCCCCATGTTTCTAATGGTCTGGGCTTATGGTGAAGTGTTACAAAGTGTGTATGGCTTGCTGCAACAATCCCTCTCTAAGGATCCTGGAATTTTTGTTATGGAAGGCTCCCATGGACTTTTCCTCTTTGAAGACCCTGGGAAGTTTGTTACATTGCTCTATAGCCTCCTTATGGTTAAGCTGAATAATGCATCTCTTTCACCTATTTTTTGGTCTTTTTATGTGGCGAGTTAATCGTTTAGTTTCTCCAAGCACCTAGGAGTTGGTAGACTAAGGAAAGAGCTTCTGGCCTAGGAGGAGGACAAGAAAAGGTTGGGGTAGTTTGCCTGCTCTTGCTTGCAGGATCCAATTGTAAAAAGCCAGTTCCTCTTACTTATTATAGTTGTAGGCTTATTCCAGTCTTTGTACACCAAATTTTCTTGTATAAATTCACCTCATTGAAAGAGGTTTATAATGAAATTTTGTGTTATATTCTTGCTCTTCCAAGTGCATCATGTTGTATGCTTCATATATTGCAGAAGGTAACATGTAAGCTATTTTTGAATAAACTCCTACACGTCTTATCTAAACAAATATGGAGTTAAATAGCCGATCGACTACATTAATTTGTCTTAATTGGCAATGAATTTAAACACTGGAGTGCTTCAATTGGTAATGAGCTTTTAGGTCACATGAAAGCTGCTAGTAATAAGTTGCATGAATGCCATGAGTAACAGGTCGCATGGAAGCTGTGCTTTGCAAGTTGCATGAAAACTATGCCTTAACTTAGTATGAGTTGGTCATGATGTAGATCGAAAGCTATAGTTCATTGCTTATGATCTATGATCTTTCAGGTTGTTTGGTATATTTCTGCTTGTTTTATCCCTAACTCTTGGGTTTCTGCAGTACTTTGTGTGATTATTTTTGCCTTTAGTGAAAGTTTTTGCCAGGCTAGTGTCAACTTACTACTGGCATATGTTGAAGCATTAGATTATGGGTATTTGATGGGTTCCCAGACCCAACGATTAGATTGTGCACTGCATAACTCAAGAAGAGGCTTCCCCCCTTCCATTTGCCATTTGAAATCTGGAACTCCTAAATTGCTTTTTCTCATTCTCTCTTTGTCAAGTCCGCGATTGTTCATCGTCATTCACCGTCATCAGTGCTATTTCAATTTACCCAGCTTGTGGTTTAGGTTCTGATTACCGAAAGCCAGCTTCGTCCTCATTTTAGACTTCTTCCTTCAGTTTACATAGTGAGTTTTTCCTCTCCAATTTCTAGTTTCTGGGTGTTTCTATTTTGTGGTTTATGTGGAATTTTGCTTGCTTTTAGTTAGAAGATAATCTGGAATGTTGGTTGAACTTGTTTATCTATACATTTTCTTTCATCATACTCAGTTTGTTTGGTCAATTCATTAGTAGACACTAGGGTTTCTGATTGTTGTTTAAGTCTTCCATTAGTTTTTTGGGCCTTAGTGGCCCAATAGTTATGCCTTTCCATGTGTCTGAAGTTTAGGTCTTGGTGACTCGAGGTGTATACAACCTACTACATAGATCTCTATTAGGGTAGATCTTTCAGCATTAGGGTCAATTTGCCCTTAATGACTTGATTATTTCTTTCTTTTTGTGTAGATGTCTCCAACTCATAGATGCCATGGTCACTAAATAGGAGTGGAGATACTGAGTCTTCCAAAGGGAGTGAAGAGCTATTTCATGTCGTAGGGGAGGTGACCTCTCAAAGTGGTGAGGTTGCAAAGGAGTTCGTAGCTCGTTTAGGACCCGAGGAGTTTTTGTATCATACACCTTTTGCCCATCATCCCTCAAGCATCAAGTTTTGCAAGCTTGAGGGGATAGCTCATGCATATCATTTTCCAAGGGGTTGTTGTATCTTAGCACTTTCTCGCAATGACCACGTTGCTTTCCCTCTTATGAAGTTCATAGCAATTAGCATCTAACACCTCTGTGCCAAGTTCAGATTCCCAGTCCCTCCTTATATAATTGATTTTTTGAATAAGCTAAAACTTTTCCCCTTCCAACTGACCTTCAATTCATACTTTTAGTTAACCTTCCTCGCACTTCTCTTCCTTAGGAATGGTCTTCCACCTCCTTTGGTTAAAGTTCTTTGTAACCTATATACTATTAAGAGTATCAGATTGCGAGAAGGGATTTATTACCTTGCAGCTCATTCGTCTGTTTATAGGAAGATTTCACCGCAAGGGGATGCCAAGGGGAAATCTAATGTAGGACACTACAAGATCCATTGGTTTTATGTCTCTTGCCCATCCTTGGACTATATTCAAAACTTTAGATTTGTGTTGAGCCTTGGTAAACAAGCTAAGGGATTAAGGCTAGCTCTGGTATTCATTTTACTATCTTTAATCTAATCTTTTGTTGTGTTTTGCAGATGGAGCTAGGAAGGAGAAACCGGTGCTAAGGAGGGACGAAGTTGAGGCACTTAATTAGTTCACTACCTTTGATGATCTTCAGAACAACCTAAAATTTGACGAGGAGCTTCTGTGGGAACAAGGCTTTCTTTTTCCCTCGACATCGAGCTTCTTGATAGTGTGCGAGATATTAGAGCTCGTGGTGTTAGGGAGGTCATTTTGGTTTACTTTAAGAAGCATGGAGATATGGAAAGACTTAATCTTATCTGACCCCTCTTCAACTAGGTCAAGGCTGGCCACCACTCTAACTTCTGCTCAAGTTAGTTGTCCTTCCTCTTCTATGGTTTCAATGGAGACTTCGTGGGCACCAATACCTGTTTCACAGCCGGGACTGTTTGAGGTTGTAAGAGGACTAATAGAGTCTCCTAGCTATGGGGGGGAATCTCCAAATGAGCCTTATTCTAGAAAACAAAGAATTGACAAAGGAAAGGGAATCGCTATTAGTTCAGAAGAAGAGTTCAGGAGCATGTTAGGGGATCTACCCGAAGGTATAGGTCCCAGGACAATGGTATACTATGATTTTCTTCACAAACATGTAGACCAGGCTTTAGGAACCCATACAAAAGCATTGGAATATGAAGAGATACGTGGTAATGCCTTAATGGGCATAATAGTTTGCCATTATTTACTAGTTGGTATCATTCTTTCTTAACCTTTTCAATTCCTTGGTGGGTAATTTGACCATTTTCATCTTTTTAGGGTGCATTGGAAATAATCAAGTTAAGGGATGAGATCATGGTTTGGCACGAAGAGCGAAGCAAGCTCAAAGATGACCTGGCTACATCAATTATGGAGGCACTAGAGTTGAGGAAGAAACTAGAACATGTTGAGACCCAATTGCAGAGTGCCATGGCTACTAAAAGGGAGGCTGAGGATGCTTTGCTTCACAAGACGTCCAACCTAATCTCACAGCTTCATAAAATGACAGATGAGCTAAGGCAGTTGCAAAACAAGCTGGATATGTTAGCGAGATAGGTTGAGGTTGTAGAAAGAAATGAGGAAGCTACTAGGGAGAGGGTAGGTCATGTTGAGGACAGGGCTACCCAAGTTAAGGAAAAGGTCACATAAACTGAGGAGGAGGTCACTTGAGTTAAGGGGAGACTGCTGCTATGGTTATACAGGCTGAAGATGCCGCAATCTTTGACATCATCGATAGCTTTTTGTTTACTTTGTGGAGACAACACCTGGGCATGGACTTCATCTTTTTTAGTAGGGATGTTGAGGCAACTATTCAGTGTTTCATAGAGAACGTGAAGGTAGCTTTTGCTTTGAGTGTAGAAATTAGTGGCGAAGGTTTTGCTTGGGGCAACACTCAGGTTGAGCGTGGTTCATAGATTGAGAAAAGAGCCATAGTAGGGTCTGAGGAGCAAATGATAAAGAACTTGCCTGCACCTTTCGTTAGCTCTCCAACCCCTCAGGACTCATCTAAGCCTCTGACCTCTCTATAGATTGTGCCATTGCTTCTTTGCCTTGTGCTTTTTATTTTTAAGCAGTTCAGATGTATTTTGACTGGACAATTGTCTGTAATGAAAGTCATTATTTTTTGATGAACTAAGCTATCTATTTTGAGATGTATCCATTTAACTTCACTATTCCTTCTAGTTAATTAACTTTCCAAATTTTTTCGAAGTCAAAATACTTGAATATTCTATTAGCAAACCATGGCTTCATGCCTAAATGCTAGATTGGTAGATGGTGACTTTTTAATGCTCTAAAGATAGCTGGTCAAGCTGGCAGCTTGAATGCCTTATAAGCCAGTTGTGGGCTATATTTATCAAGTTAAGTGCTTGGAAGATAGCATCGTTAACATGGATGACCCTTTGCGGATTGCACATTGTTAACCTAGATGGACCTCATCAAATTGCACAGTGTCAACATGGATGGACCTCAGGAGTTCGCGCATTGCTAACATGGATGGATCTTAGGAGATTACACATTGTCAACATGGATGGATCATAGAAGATTGCATATTGTCAACTTGGATGGACGCCAACAGGTTGCATATTGTCAACATGGATAGAATTCATAGGATCACACATTATTAACATGGATAAATTTCTGGAGACTGCACATTGTTAACTTGGGTGGACCTTAAGAGGTGACACATTGTTAACCTAGATAGGCATTAGTAGATTGCACATTGCTAATATGGATGGACCTCTGAAGATCGTATATTATTGACATGGATAGACCTCAGGGGATCACACATTATTAACATAGATGGACCTTTAAGGACCACATATTGTTAACCTGGATAGGCTTCAGTAGATTGCACATTGTTAATATAGATGGACCTTTGAAGATCACACATTATTAACATAGGTGGGGCCCTACTAGCAAACCACTTCTCTAGCCTTCCAAGATAGTTGTCTAAGTTAATAGCTTAAATGTGGCTTAACCGAGTTCTGGTTGAGCTATTTTGAGATTGGTTTGCTTTAAGAGTAATGTTTTGAAGATATGTTAAAGAATTTACATAGAATTGAAGGAGATAACTTTAGGCCTTTTTATTGAGATTTGAATAATGGTACAGAATGACAGAGCTGTGCTTAAATTTATTGATAATATTGTCGAAGGTGTTTAGCGTTCCATGCTCATGGAATTTCAGCCCCATTTGCATATGCCAAGCGATAAGCTCCATTACCCAAATTCTCCTTTATTATGATTAGACCTTCCCTGTTTGGTCCAAGTGTCCCGTCATTAGCCTTGTGAGCTCCTAGTAAAATGATATGCAGCATGAGATCGTCGACTCCATAGTTTCAAGCTCAGACCTTCTGGTTATAATGTCTCATGACTAATTGTTGATAGGTTGTGATTCTAAGGTGAGCTACATCCCTTGCTTTTTCAATGAAGTCGAGATTCACGGTGAGCAGTTGGTTATTATCCTTTGGATTGAAAGTATCCCTTCAGTGGGAGGTTACCTTAAACTTCGCTAGTATCATAGCATCGAATCCATAGACCATCGAGAAAGGGTTCTCTCCTATGGTGCTACGAGCCATAGTTTTGTAGGCCTTGCGTACGTTTGGCAACTTGTCTACCCATACTCTTTTTTTAGACTCCAACTTTGTCTTCAAGATCTGTTTGATGATTATGTTTACAGTCTCGACTTGTCCATTGGCTTAAGGGTGGTCTACTACTGAGAAGCTTTTCACAATCCTGAGGTCGTTACAAAATTTGATAAACTTTTTGCTACTAAATTGGTTCTTATTGTCTATTATAATCTATTGAGGAATCTTAAACCTATAGATAATGTTATTCCAGATGAATCTCTTAATTTTTGAAGAGGAGATTTCAGCCAATTCTTTCACCTTTACCCACTTTTTGAAGTAATCGACAACCACTACTGCATATTTATAGCTCCTATAGCCTATGGGGAGAGGTCCGATCAAGTTAATCCCATATATTGCAAAGGGTCAGGGGCTAACCATTTGTTGAAGATAGGCTGGTGGGGCTCATGGAACTTTGGCAAATATTTGGCATTTGTCACATTTTTTGACAAGGTCAATTGTGTCCTGCTTCATGGTTGGCCAATAGAATCCTTATTAGAGTGCTTTTGAGCTAAAGATAGCCCCCAATGTAGTTTCCATAGTGACCAACATGAATTTCCTCTAGGACGGTATCATAATCAGGGCCATCAATGTATATGAGGAGTGGGGCCAAAAAACCTCTTTTATAGAGCATGTCATCGATGATGCAGTACCTAGCAACTTGAACTTGTATACAATGCTTCCAACTTTTCCTTTGGTAACTTGCTGTCTTGTAAATATTCTAAGATTGAGCTCATCCATGAGTTTGTGCCACAACAGTTGACATTACAATGTCTTTCTACCCAATGCTTGGTGATGGAAGAAATTCCACTGGGATTGTACTCGAGAAATCTGTATCTTTGGTTGCAACCAGGCTAGCTAGTGCATTTGCATGTGTGTTTTAAGCTTGTGGGATCTGATTGACCTCATACCTCCAGAAATTGTTAAGTAATTCCTAAACTTTCTTAAGGTAGATAGCCATTTTTGATCCTTTCATTTGATATTCGCCCTTTATATGACAAACAATGAGCTAAGAGTCACTAAATATCCTCAGGTTTTTAACTCATACCTCCCTTGCCAATCATAGACCTATGAGCAGTGCTTTGTATTCTGCTTCATTATTGGTAGCTTAGAATCCTCTAGGTTGATTAAAAGTATTCCTACCCTCGCCTTATGCTCGCATAAGGTCTCGTATACATAAAGCTCCAAACATAGTCCTTCTGAAGTTTCTACTTCCTCTTCCATAGGTCTGATAAATTTTGTGATAAGGTCAGTTAAGGCTTGCCCCTTGATCATCGGCCTTGGTCTGTGCTAGATGTTGAATTGAGCCAACTCGATGGCCTACTTGAGTAGGCGACCTGAAATGTCAATTTTCTACAAAGTTTACCTTCATGGGTATTGAGTGAGCACCTCAATACTATATGCCTAAAAGTACAATCATAGTTTCCTAGAAGCAATCACAAGGCAGTAAGCGAGCTTTTCCATAGGTGAATAATTCACTTTCGCGTTCAGTAGCCTTTTGCTTATGTAATAAACTGGGAGTTAAGCTCTGTTTTCCTCTCAAACTAAAGTTACACTGATAGCGTGTTGGGATACTCCTAGGTAGAGAATGAGCTTTTCACCTTCCTGTGGCTTAGATAGCAATAGAGCTTGGCCCATATATTCTTTTAGATGCTAGAAAGCGATTTCACACTCTTCAGTCCATTCAAATCGTTTGGCCTTCTTCAAAACATAAAAAAATGGTATGCACATCCTGACCAGTTAGACTTTGTACATCCTTGACCCTAGTTGGGGACCTCATATCAATGAGTGCTTTAATCTTTTTTGGGTTCATTTCAATCCCTCTACTATTGATCATGAACTAGAGAAATTTTCCTAAGGCCACTCTAAATGCACACTTAAGTGGATTTAGTTTCATTTGGTACTTTCTTAAAATTTGAAACATTTCATCCAGGTCTCTCACATGGTCCATGACCTATTTGGATTTCATAAGCATGTCATCCATATAGACCTCTATGGTCTTCCCATTCTGTTCCTTGAACATCATATTAATCAGTCGCTAGTAGGTCACTTTTGCATTGTTTAACCTGAATGGCATTACCTAGTAGCAATATAGCTTGCGGTCTATGATGAATGAGGTGTGCTTCTCATCCCGAGGCTGCATAGGGATTTGATTGTACCCTAAATAAGAATCCATAAAGCTAAGGAATTAGTGCCCGGTTGTTGCATCAACGAGCTAATCAATCCTTGGCAAAGGGAAGCTATCCTTCAAACAAGCTTTGTTGAGGTCAGTGAAATCAATGCACATTCTCTATTTTCCATTTTTCTTCTTCACCAATACAGGATTAGCAACCCAGGTTAGGTAGTGAGCATCCTGGATAAACCTATTAACTAGAAGTTTATCCACTTCCTCTTTTAGAACGTTAGAGCGCATAGTGGTCATTGGCCTCCTCTTCTAATGAACTAGTTTATGATGAAGATTAATGTTCAGTTTATGTGACATGACTTTAGGATCAATCCCCACTATGTCTTCATGATTCTAAGCAAAAACATCCAGATTCACTTTGAGAAAATTCGGCCAGTTAAGTCTTCACTTCGGGAGGCAAGTTTTTCCCCAGCTTGAGGCATCTTTTAGTGTCTGCTTCATTAACCTGCACATCCTTGAGCTCCTCAATGGGCTCGATTCGTATCCAGGCTGTAGGGGTCGAGGTCATGACTAACCCTCATTGTACATAGAGCTTGGACTTCTCTTCTAGAGACCATATTAACTTTTCTCTCTCTTTCCCCAATCTTAACTGCATCTTCGTAATAGCATCGGGCTATATGTTGCTTACCTCACACGCACCCGACTCCATTGGGGGTTGGAAACCACACGGTCAATGTCTTGGTTAACATGACTATGTTTAGGTCATTCATTGTAGGTTGCCTTAGCACCACATTATGCACTGAAGAACAATCAATGATCAAGAAATTAACTAAGATGGTGGCTTGACATTCTGAGTCCCCTAGAGTCATAAGGAGCCTGACCTACCCTACTAGAAATATTACATCCCCCGTGAAAACAAAGAAAGGCTCCGGTGTCCCATATGTTCGTAGCACCTTTTATACATCACATTTATTGAGCTACCGGTATTTAGCATGATCTTCCGTACTTTGGCATTGCCAATCTTAGCCCAAATGACTAGAGCATCACTATGGGGGTCTAAATTCCTTGTGCGTCATCATCTACGAAGGTGATGCATTCAGAGGCAGTCCTGGCCTTCTTAGCAGGTTTTCCAGATTCACTTCCTGTAAGCAAGATGTGGTTTGCACTTTGCATATAACGTTTATGCAACCTATTAGAATTGCCTGCAATATGTGGCCTACCATGGATTGTGAAGAGGGTCCTCACCACAGGTGTCTGTTCTTGCTCAACCTACTAGGATGGCTGCTGTGCCAATTGTCGGGAGTATTGAGCTCATTGTCCTATAGCTTGCACCATGTAGTTCCTCAAGTGACCTCTTCTGATTAGCTCTTTGATGGCATCCTTGAGCGACTTGCATTCAGAAGTGTTGTGCTCGATATCATTATGATAGGCATAAAACCTACCAGTATCCCTGAACCTATATGGGGTCTTTATTGGTCTAGGCTGCCTAAAATCCTCCCTATGCTTTTCTATCGCATATATCCTCTTTGAGGTGTCAGACAGGATGCTGTAATTATCATGATGACCTTAAGGTTAAGGTCAATCCCTCCTAGCTTTCTTTGCAGGTTGGATGCCGATACCATCATTTTATCCCATTTTGCCTTTTTCGTCGTTACTCTCTCTTTAGTTCTAGTTAAGAGTGGAGCCACTCATTTTGTTCCTTTGTCCAAGATTCTTTGGACTAAAGGTCTCCTTTCATCTAACCTCCTTGGTAGCTCACTCATAGAATTTTCGTAGATCCCTCACTGGAGATTTATATATGCCTTCATGCAGCTTCCCATCTTTATGAAGCCCTACTGAGATTGTTGTCAGCTCTACATTGTTAACTTTGCACTGAAATCTTGTAATGTACTCTTTCAATGATTCGTCTCTCCGCTGAAAGGTTGTTGCGAGGTGGCAAGACGACACGAGCTGCCTCCTGAGAGCTTTATATTCATTAATAAATCTCTTTTGACGCTCTTCCCAGCTATCCATGCTATGAATTGGGAAGCTTTTGAATCACGCTTGGGCATATCTCCAAAAGTAGCCAAGAAGACATGGTTTTTGACCAAAGGGTTAATCGTCTAAAGATCCATTTGGATGTTGAAAGCATCCAAATGGTTGTATAGATCACTTCTTCCATCATATGGTAGGATAGTAGGAACCTTGAATCTATAAGGGAAAGGCCCTATTTCGATCTCTTTGGAAAATGAGGTCCTCTCCTCATAGCAATCTGAATGGTCCTGAATTAGGGGCATTTTTCTAATCATTGTACCCTCTAAAGTAGCTCCTCCATCATTGAGTCCTATACTTCAGATCATCATCCTTTAGTATTGTCACGACCTGTGTTCGAGCCCTCGGTATGATGTAAGCTCCTAGGTCATCAATTTCCATCATGCTCGTGAGCTCAGCAACCTTATATTCAGGTCAGGAGTTGGTGGAGTGAGTTGAGTTAGCTCATCGAGGCCCTTCTCCAGTTGCTCTCTCTTTTTGGATCGACACCTCTCCTTATGGTTCTTAGACCACTCCCCCGATCGTAGCACCTTCAACCTATTTTTGAATCCCCTGGGTGTGAGCCTGGGCTAGTGCTATAATTGCATCAACAAGTCTCCTTACTATATTCTCAAGCGCTTCCTGATGCTACCACAATGTGTGTACACCATCAGTTCTCAGGGGAACGGAGATTGGTTGGCCAGTAGTGGGAATAGAAGAGGTGCTTGCTGGAAATGGGTTTCCATCCACTAGCGTGTTCCATTGTTAATCTCCACGACCACCCGACTGGTTAACAACAACATCATAGCTCTTGGTTATTCTCCCTCTTGCCATTACAGTTGGTCGGTGAGTCAACAGAAAAGCAGTTAGGCCCTCCTTCTAGCATCAAAATGTTGACGATCGATTTGGTAATCGGTCAACCCAAGGTTCTGAAGTCCAAACTTCTATAAGAAGTGTGAAAGTATAGGAAAATAATGAAAGCAAGAAGAAGGAAGAACAAGGTAAACACTGGAGATTTTTAACGTGGTTCGGCTAAAGTCAATGTGACCCCTATGTCCACGGTGATTTATATTTATCTTTATGTTCTCTGATCAAACTAGCAGAGCAACAATACAAGTATTCTCTCACTATTTTGACAGAGCTTTTGTATGCATTTTTCACTTATCTGTTACAATGATCTTTTCCCCTATTTATAGAGGTAGGGTTTACAAGTGTAATTGATAAGTTATAAAACTATCTTTTTCGCTGTATTGGGTAATTGCTTAGCAATTCACTGTTAGTTTTTGGAGGCGATGTGTTGGTCTTGGGGGCTGACTTATCAGTTAGGAGAATGTGCCTCCAGCTAATGACTAGACATTGGAGTCCTGTACCCATGCTTAGGGTAGCTCGCTAACAGTTTAAACTTGCACTGGACGACCTGTTGGCCGTGCTAGTTGGTCTTGTACTTGGGTCCAATCGAAATGAGTCTCCTAGAGGATGGTTAGGGTGACATGCTCTGACTAGTGAGCTAGAACTCAACCTTAATGAGTTGAGGCCATTGTTTTGACCTTGTTCTACATCTTGAGCTCGCAGCTGGTGATCTGGTGCCCTTGTTGAATAACCTTAATTCTTTGATCACTTGGACCTTTTCTGGCTGTATTTATCTCCTGTTGGGCCTATGCTAGCCCATTTTGCATTGCTTTAGAAATACCCATAACAGAACCTGAAGCCAATGGTGTTTCTAAAGTAGAATTAAAGAATACTATAACATAAAATTAACTGGCTATTCTTGAATTGAATGGTTGATCACTATATCTGTCATATGCTTCATTGGACAAGACCTTTTCCTGGGTAAAATCATATAGGATTTCCCATTCTTAGTGCAACTACAAGTTTCACTCTTTTGTAACTAATCTCTCTATTTATTTGTTTAGATCTCTCTAAACCATGCACTTAGTCCATTCAGTTCCACCACAAGGAACCTACTGGTAGGGCTGTCTTCTAGAACTGGAATTGGTAAGTTTACACAATTCTTTATTTTTAGACTAATTATTCAATCCGTGTTCTTCAAAAGCTCAAGATTAAACTAGTTGAATACTTTGACAAGCCATTGGAGGATGTCTTGAAAGCCAACGCTTTTGATAATGTAGAGAATGCTGTTAATTCCTTGGCAGATGGAACTACTAATGTCATTCAAAAGATCATCCTTGAAGACTTTTCAAACTGACTAAAATATTTCAAGGAATGTGTTCCACAAGCCATAGGTAATGTTCAATCAAGCTTGGAGTTTATATCCAATTATGAAAGCCTGAATGTGGAGTTGAATCCCAAATTGAGTGAAGGAAAAAAATATATTGAGAGACTTGGAATGCAAACTTTCTGACACTTACGAAGAAGAATATGCTATTGATATGCAGATTCAACAATTAATTACTTGGAAGATGGAAATTCTTGCATAAAAGAATTCACTTGTGTCCTAACATAACCAATTCACTAAGGCTATCTCTAGGATTATGATAGAAGGAAAGCATTGGGAGAGAAGCTGGAATAATCTACAAAAAGGTAGCTAAAATCAAAGGAAGATCTAGCTCATGCCAATGCCAGTTGGAAATTATTTAAGGAGGGTTTAAGATTATAAGATTATGAAAGAATTTAATCTCCTAAACCCTTTTTTTTTTTGAAGTTTCATTATCAGTTTGTAACCTTGGATTGGAAATTTTGTTTTACCTATTTTCAAAAATACCTATGTGCTATGATCAACAATTGAGATGTTCTGAAAAAATATTCATTTGGAAACTTTGTTTTGGTAAAGTTAAAGTACCCTTATTGGTTCTTTTGCATCTAACGTTATTGATGCTTCCTCTGAATTGTGGCAAAGGTAGGTGGTCTGAATTTTGAATGGTTTTCTATTTTTATTTGTGTTCAGTTTGATGTTGCAAATGCAGTGGAAGGAATGGGTGATATTTTGTATAATGTCAATATGTTGAATCAAAGTTTAGGATCATTCCAATAAAGTCCAAATTTTCATTTTCAATTTTCTTATTTATAAAATGTAGTGTATAAACTATATTTCTTTTGATTGCAAAGTTTTCTATTCATTTCTGTTCTTCTAATTTACGAAGTCACATATATGATGCATAGCTTATAATTGGGAATCTTTGATCTATTTTTCAATTTCTTTCATCGATTGTCCTTTGGATCATTCTTCAAATATGATCCACATATAGAAATACTATTTCGCTTCTAGTTTTTTTTTTTTTTTTACAAAATTATGTATATATATATATATATATATGAATGAGGTATCTGTTGATACTGATGTTTAAGATCAATTCAATTTAGACAAATTTTATCCTACATATAACCAACTCTTCCTCTCAATATTATTATATACAAGTTTATTTGTTAATGGTAGAATTTGGTAAGCCCAAATCCAGTCAATCAGAAAAGTTCTTGAAATTCCAAATTATAATTCAACTGATGTAAAAAAGTGAGAGAGATGGAGAGAAAGTGAGAGGAAGAACAGGAGCAGGGCATTGGAAGGTTTTTAACGTGATTCGGCTAAAGTCGATTGTTGACCCCTACATTTATGGTAGTGTTATTTCTTAGAATATTTGCTTAATGAACATTATACAGTATACAATTTCTCTCTATATTTTTTAGAGTATCAAATTAGCTTTCTTAATCTAAGCCTGTCCCTCTTTTTATAATGATTTTTTCCCTTATTTATAGAGGTAGGGGTTACAAATATAATTTGATAAATTGTAAATCTACCTTTTCTATTGTGTTAGATAATAAATGCTAGGCAACTTACTATTAATTTTTGGAGCTGATCTGTTAGTTGGAAGTATGTGCCTTTGGCTGTAGGCTAGACTTTGGTGTTCCGTACCTATGCATGAGATTGCTTGTTTGGTGATCTGGGCTCGCGCTGAGCAATCTGATGCCTTTATCTAACGATCTGAGCTTGTATTTGGGTATCCTAATGCCCTTTAGCGACTTTGAGTTGGTTTAAGCTGAATCTTTGTTGGTTGGACTTATTTATTGGGTTTTTGTGAACCCATTTTATATGGTTCCGAAAATACCAATGACATCATTTTAATAAAAAAAATATTAAATTAAAATTGGAAGATTTCTTTTTTATGGTAACTTTCTATGTTCTCCCTTAAGATGAATTCTTTTATGATTATTAGCTATAGTTTTTAATTATAATAGGTCCTTATAACTATTACATATAGTTATTAACTTTCTTTCAAAATTAAAGTAATTTATTTTTAAGTTACAAATAATGTATTAACCACATAAAATATATTTGAATATAGGAATAAATATATTACGTTGCATGAATTTTTTTTTAAAAATATTTTCCTAATCATACATACATACTTATATTATATTTGTTTATTGTACTTCTATATACTTATCTAACATTTGTATGTTAATTAAAAAATTTACGAGAATGCATATTTTATATTTGTTATAATTTTTTTTTTGCTATAGTTTGACTTTGTAGTTGCAAGCAATTTAATTTGAACATATTATTATTATTATTATTATTATTATTATTATTATTATTATTATTATTATTATTATTATTTATTTCAATAATATATCTTTCATTTTTATATTATAAATATATTTCTGATATATTTTATTTACAGCATTATCATTTCATATTCCAAATTAAAAAAATTGCATCAAGTCATTTAGAATGCATTAGCCGTACAAAAAACAGCTTTGAAGTAAACAATAAAAGGGACTGTTAACATAGTTAGTGCTCTTTTGGTGTTATCATAAAATAAAAATGTGACTTAAAAAAATGTCTATATTATTAATTGTAAAATTTCCAACAACAAATGTAGTTTGTATCTAACTCATAAAAAGATCTCCTCTTAAAAGAGTGTCACACTTAGTAATCATAAAAGAAATCTTCTGATTCTGATTTTGTTTTTTTATTAAAATAGATTTGTAGTAATGATTTAAAATTTTGTATCTAATGAATTAATTGAGAGAGACGATCCAACGCAGACTTGAGTACTGCAAAATTGTCAATAGACAGCAAAATTGTCCCACTGCAGAATTATTTAATTAGTGTTGAGGCATTAATAATATGTTTTCTTTCCCTTGCTCTAAAAGTTGTTATTATTATTATTATTATTATTATTATTATTATTATTAATGTAAACTGTAATATAAGTTCTTAATTTTTAATTTTTATATAAACATTTTATAATTTTAAAAACTTTTATATTAAATTTTCATTTTTTTAAGGAATGGTGTAGTCATATTTACATCAATGGGAAATCATACTGGCTCAACCTGATTCACTCCGGTGCAAAATTGCTGGACCACACAAATTGACCCATTTAGACTTCCATTTAAATGGATTTATTTTGTGATGTCCAATTCAAATGTAGGATGGACCAAGTCATGCACCAACACATTTATATATAAAACTATAAAAATAAAAAATAATATTACTTAAAAATAAAAATTAATAAAAATATAAAATTATTAAAATATATTATGTCCTTAACAGGTATATCATATATAACATCATATTTTTTATAAAACCATACTATAAGTTTTCTTTTAATCCATTTAAGTTCTATTAAAATGAATTTGTTTAGACATTTTTTTTGAAGTATATTTTTCAAAAATCAAGCAGGCCGGTCCCAATGGGGACAGAGGGTGGCCTGGATTGATCACGGACTAAAGCAGGCTTTAAGTAGGCCTTTTTTGTAAGTCAAACTCATAAAACATAAGTACGGACATGGACTAGACCGTAAATTTAGGCTTGTATAGCTAATGTTACAAAATATTATCATTTATTTTATATTCTTTTATAAGTATAATGAGATAATATAAATATAAAAAATAAGATATATAATAATATTTTATTACGACCAATATAAATATAATTACATCAGCGGTAAACAAAATTTAATTTTTTTTATTTCACCATTGTCCTATTTGAAAGTGATTGGATCATTATCCACTTAATTTGAGGGACCTAATTTATAAATATTATCCATTACCACAATTTATCAAATCATAGCTGACACCGATTGAATAGGTCGCCAGCGTATTTCTGTTAATGGCTGTGATTGCTGTTCAATACTATGAGGCACTGGATTTGTCAAATCATGAAGCTGCATCTATTATGGCAATTTTAAGTGCTATACCATAGAAATGGCCTTTACCAAATATACTTGGTCTTTATCGCAGAAAATAATACCTTCACTTAACAAAAAATAATGCTAAAAAAATATTGCAAACTTTAATCTTATAAAATCTGACAATAATTGTGTGAATTATCAGATGTACGAAAATTGTGATGCTCCACAATATTATAATACACTCACTACTAACTCGCGTGATTTTGAAAGAAAAGAGAATTCGATCCCTTCCCTTAAAGTTATTGCTTTTTTTTTTTCAATAAATATAAGAAAATTATAATGCTAAAGAAATATTGCAAACTTTAATCATATAAGACCTGATAATAGCTGTGTGAATCATCAGATGTGTGGAAATTGTGATGCTTCACAATATTTATTACACTCATGACTAACTTCCGCATGATTTTGAAAGAAAAGAGAATTTAATCCCTTCCCTCAAAGTTACTAATTGGTTGGAAAGCTTACCAATGAAAAGAAAAGAGAATTACCCTCTGGCACCTTACAATTCTCTCCATCTTGCCACAAACTTTGGTAAGAATCAGATGGTGGTAGATCAACACATTGCAAGGTCTCATGTCACGACGGCAACTAGATGATGAAATTTCTGCTGTAATATTATAGATGTTTCGCCATTGGATTTGAATTTCTTTAAAAGAAATTGAGGAGTTAAATTTATAAAATATATGGATAAAACCTCTCATTTTAGGATTCAACTTTTTTTTTTTTCATCATCGTGAGTCACCATTTCTCTGTTTATATATACATTATAATTTAATATTAAAAGTGTTTAAATATCAAATCCTCTTAGATTTTCTATAAAAAATATTTAATACTCAAATTTTCTTACATTATAGAACGTTATTACATTATAGTATTTGAGTGTACAAACTTAAGAGGGGTCATAAGGACCATGATATATATTATGGGTAATATTATTAATTAGTAATAATAAACAATGCCATGTTATTGACGTGCATGCAAAGAATTTTAATAAATGCACCAAAAGTCTTGCGATATCAAATTTCAAAATTAATGAGAAAAAAAAACATAAAAATAAGAAATAGTGATTAATCAAATAAAACACTTCTCATAAAAATAATTTTATACATGTGCTAAAGGTTTTTTTTTTTTTTAAAGCATATAGTTATCAATCAAAAAAGCCTTTCTTTTTTTTTTTTCCTTATGAAAAAGGTTTAAATATGTTAAAGGGTCAAGAAATGTTTTGAGCTAATAAAAGTCTAGTTTCACTAACACTCTTTGAGCCATCATCTTCTTATATTATCAACATTTATTTTTTCCCATGTACAAAATAATTTTAGAATATACAAATATCTACAGAGGTTACTTGTTTTGATGATAGGAAACTATTGTAAGAAAAGTAATAATGAGTATATCAATATGGCTTAGCTAGTATTTTAAAATTATGTGAGTACAACTACTCTTAGCCCAAAACTAATGGACAATTGTCAAAGATTCTATTATCTTTTGGTCAAACTCTTCTATATCGAAGAGAAAGTTTTATGTAAGAAAGCTTATTACGATGAGACAGTTTTTCATATTTCCCAAAAAGAAGTACCGTAAGAATTTGAGTCTAAATGGGCAACTGAATACTTTTTTTTGAATCTTCATTGACTAGTCCAATTGGAACCTTCTATCTTTGCCCAGGGGAGCAAGCAAGTTGCTCTTTTCTTGTGGAAGTCATGAAAAGTATGTGAAGAGTTGAAGAATGTCACCTACTCCACAAACAACTCCATCTGGTCAGGACATCTTAGCGAGCAAGTCAAAGAATTTTTGGAGAACAAGTTGCCTCATCCAAACTCCTCTATAAATAGGTATTCTACAAGCTTCAAGATGATGATTACATGATATACAATTTATCAATTCTCTCTCTAATACTTTTCAAGTTCTAATTAGCTCTCATTATTTTCTTGTGCTTACACTTGCATAGTTACACTTTTGAGTGCTTGATTCCTTTTGTACTTCTCATCAAGAGATATTGTTTAAATCATTCTTTGTGAGAATTAAGCTAGAGATTGATAGAAGAAGTGAGCCTTCTTGGCAAAACCTTGATTGCTAGAGTAGAGTCTTGTGAAAAAACTTGGGGAAAGATTCTTGAGAGATGAACAAGTGAGTTTGATGTAAAAGGGATGGTTGTGAGATAAAGTAGTGTAATTTATTTACAACTAATAAAATACTTCAAGTGATTCTTGGGAGCTTGAGAAGAGTAAAGTAGACCCAAGACAGATTTTTTTTTTTGGACCATCGAACCTTTATAAAAATACACTCGTCACTTTATATTTTCTTTATTTTCTCATATTATAGTGTGTGTTTGAAATATTTCTCACCTTAATAATTTTAATTTTTAAAATATTCATCAATATTTTAACTTGATGTTTCAACATTATTTTTTAACAAAAAGGAAATTTTATTTCATGAAAATTAGTTTCAAAAATTAAAATAAAAGTATGAGTAGCCAATTCACCTTCCCTTTTGGCCTTTTAGTTCTGTCAATTGCATTAGAATTTGGTCTCACTTTTTTAAAGTTTAACCACTTTATGAGTATAGATCTTGTAAGTAATAGAGCTATATGACCATATACACATGGACTGGAGGGACACTCAATAACTATGATTATATATTGAAAGTTCAAAATGATGACCTTCATCAAGTCCACGGAGACCAACATGTGGAAAGTCACCAAGGAAGGATATCAACTACAAAAAAAAAAAAATGAGAGGGAATAAGAATAATACTCAAACCTAAAATTGATTGGACAGAAGATAACTATAAGAAAGAAACAAATCATTTAAAGGCTATGAATGCTATAATGTGTGTTGTAACACTCAGAGAATTGAAAAAGATTTCTTAATGTTTTATTGCTGAAGCTATGTGGGAAAAATTAGAAGTAATATATGAAGGAGCAAACCAAGTAAAAAAAAAAACTAGGATTTATATGCTTGTACATAAATATGAAAGCTCCAAAATGAAAGATGATGAGAAAATCAAGCCTATGTTTGAAAGGCTCTCTACCATTGTGAATGACCTTTATGCTCTTAGAAGAGTCATTTTCAATAGAGAACCAGTCATGAAAATTTTGAGAATTCTACCTAAAACATGGCAATCCAAGGTAGATGTAATTAAGGAAGAAACAATCTCTCAACCCTTTCCTATGATGAACTAAAAGGTAAATAATTAGCATATGAAAGAACTTATATAAGAGATGATCTTAACAAGAAAAAGAAGAGCATCACTTTCAAAGCTTCCTAAAAGAATGAGGAAGAAGATGATGAAGAAGAAAATGATTGTGATCCAAAAACCAAAAACCAAGATGATGAAATAGCCTCAATGGCTAAATGATTTGTCAAGATGTATAGAAGATGGGGTGGTTCTAAATTAAGGCCACTTCAAGGAAGAGAACAATTCAAAGGGGAATTAAATAATGAACACTTGATTTGTTTCGATTATGAGAATCCCAAGTACAAAAAGAATGATTGCCTGAAACTAAAAAGAAAATTTCAAAAAAAAAAAAAAAAAAAAAAAAAAAAAATTAAGAAAAGAAAAGAAGAAAAAGAAGAAAAAAAAACAAAAAAAAAATTTGGAAAAAAAGAAAAAAAAAAAATCTGAATGAAGGCAAAGAATAAGAGG
>JANHAO010003015.1:0-27098 GCA_026873985.1 Saraca asoca | reverse complement strand
CGTAAAGCATTTATTACAATGACTGAAAAGGAGAAGAACTCATCCCACGTACAAAAGAACCTCGACAAGCGAGGTGACGGTTCTGTGGAGGGAAAGGCCAGTCTCTAAACCTGCTCCTGATGACAGAACAGCAGCCCGTAGTCCCTCCTGCTTATTCCTCCACCATCATGCCTGTCTGGGTCAGAATCGGAGCATCCCCAGAAGTCAGCAGGCCAGGTAGTAGAGCTGCTAACGACAGCCAGAGGAGGTGGCCAGACGCCACCGTGAGAAACTCGTAGAGCCCTTATGCCAGGCTCTACGATGGGACTATGTGCAACGGTCCATCCGTGTCTCCCACCACCATGCAACGGGCCATCCAAGTCTCAACAAGCTTCATTGGAAGCCAAGACGCCGGAAAGCTTCAACAGTTTTTGGTTCTCCTCCATTAAAACTTCCTGAGGCAAAAAGAAGAATACCTCAGGTTACTTATAGACCCGCTCGGCCCTCTGAAGAATCCAGATGAAATATGGCCAAATCTTCATCCAACGACCCGCAACGAGCGGCAGTGTCACGCCAACGGCTAAAAATGGCAAACAAGAGAAAGCATGGCCTAAAGCAAAAGTAGAGAGACATTTGACATGACATCTCGGTCAAAGAAGGACACTATCCAAAGATACGAATCCAGCCTCGAAAACATACAACTCCCAGTCCGTGAAGCACATCGAGAGTTGGGGGGCTTATATGTTATACACTAAAAATGGTCCCGTATGAACGAGTCCTCGAGAACCCGAGGACCAGTCCTCATGCCCAGCAAAAAGCCTTTGGGAGCTCAACAGCAACGAACGCAATGAGCGTCAAACCTTGTCCCGACCGCTTCGCTCGACCATGGTCCGAAGGACCGCACTTCAGCGACAGCACGACTCAGAGATAATGGGCTCGAGCATCGGGCCAGCGACCGCTCCCCTCGCACTCGCCCCCTCGCTACGGCAAGCCTAAACAGCTTCCCCAAGAAGCTCTCGCTTGAGACAGCAGAACACCTTGCTTGACACAATGGCAGCTACGAAGCCTACTTGTCGGCCTAAAAGGGCCTGCTTCACAGCCCATTACCGGGATGCAGACTCCTTAGTGTCTTTTCCTATTTAATTGATGTAACATAACTGTAGCTAGCATTTAATATATGTCTACTCTCCTTCTTCTATAAATAGGACTACCTTGTTAGCAGAAAGAGAGGAGAGGCCAATATTATAAACAAAACTTCTACAAACTATCAATAAGACTTCCACCGTGGACGTAGGGTCCGGTACCGCCTGGATTTAGCCGAACCACGTTAAAAACACTGTTTCTCCTTCCCTCTCTTCCTCTGGACCATCCTCCACAACACTTCAAGAGTGGCATTGATTCCTGAACTCTTCATCCTGTTCGTCGAAGTTTGGTTCTTCCACACGGACCATATTTTGACGTCAACAAATTTAGATTATAAATTCTAATATATTTGAATATAAATAAATTATTATCATATTTTTATATATTAGATGACTATATAATTGATACAATTATATTTATATTAATTGTAAGAAAATTTTGTATTTCTTTTAATTTAATAAAGTTATTACCTCAATATTTCAAATTAGCTAAACTTATCATTTGAATTGTTTTCATCTTTTTAAAAATATTTTTTAATATATTAATATTCAGATAAATTTATTCATAAAATTTTATTTAAAATTTTAAATTAATTACTTTATGTCACAAGATTTAATTATTTAATTAATAAGAGTTTGTATATTGTTATAACTAATATATTATCTTAAAAAAATATATTTCAGAAATATTTTTATATGATGTTTTAGAAATATTTTAAATTAAAATCGTGATAAGTATTTAAAAGCGATAAAAATTTTAAAAAGAGAAATTATGAAATATAAAATTTAATATTTGATATTTAAAGATAATACAAAAATTTAGAGAGTAAGAACTTTTATGTTGATATTATTTACAAAATTGTAATTAGATATTACTAATCATACATTGATAAATATTTTATTTTTACATAAATATAATTGTTTACTTATATCTAAATTATTTAATATTGAAATCTATTAATGAATTTATACTAAAAATTGGGTTTAGATAATATTATTAATTTTTTTGAAATAGATAATTTTTATAAAGAATGAAGATATATAGCATTTAATTTGTCAAAGTGATTTACAATTTAAAAATAAGATGATATATTATTAAAATTGTTTAAATTTTGAATTATGCAACTCATTATTTTAACTTTTATTTTTAATATTAAATATTTAAATACTACCAAATTCTAAGTTAAAGATCATTTTAATAATATTAAAATGGGTACAAAATTTGCATTTTTAAAATAAATAAATAATTCAAATATTAAAAATTAGAAATCAAAATATTATCTAATAATTGAGAAAATTAAATTAATAATTCAATAATTTAATAGCAATAAAATTAATAAAAATTAAATTAGAAATTAGTTATAGATAATAAATAAATAATTATGTCAAAACACATAAATACAGAAGTTCTATCTACGATTTGAATTTAAATAGAAGAGAGAAAAAGAAAAAGGAAGAGAAATAGAAATTCTTCTCACTTGCCCTCTCTTAGTAAGTGAAAAACATTTGCTACGTAATACATTTAGGTGAGGTGAGTACTACAGCCTTTATAATAATAGGAAGATTAAAAGAACATTATTACTAATTTATTATGCATTATCAATTATTGAAAAAATATCTATATGTCCTTTTTTTACTCATAGCAAATACAATTTTTAAAAATTATTACTAAGTTTATTGATAATTTTAATGTTTTTGCAAGCTATATTGAATACTATTAAAGGTACATATGTTTGACTTAAATAATTGCTTGGTGAAAGAATAATGTTAGTGATTAATCCAAATTTGATACGTATGGGTTTAATAATCTTTATAATGAATTGATTTTTAATCATCCATTTATATAGATGAATTCCTAAGGAGTATTTGTAAATTGTCAGTTAGATGAAATGTGAATCAAAATTGAGATTGTTAGACCAAAATTTTATCTTTTTTATTGCATTAATCCATTCCAACTTTGATTTTACTTTACATAAGGGAATGTTCTTCCCTTTCTTGCATATAATACTTATTGTCATTGATTTCAGGTACATTCTATTTATTTATTTTATTTGATTTTTGTTAATTTCATTTTGGTTTGGCATTGAGTAAGTTAGAGCTTGGCTTCTTGTAATTTTTGTTTATTTGATTATATTGTTATGCCAAAATTCTTATCACTTTATGTTATAGTAGAAACATTAATTAAAAAAAGTCTATAATATTATGTATTTGATGCTTCAAATTTAACAACATTATTTGTATGCTTTGGTTTTATATGTTTAATTTTCTTATATTATGTTCTTTTAAGTTTGGATAGTATCATTTCTATTTAGAAAAGTGTCACTTATATTTAACAGAAAGACACAATTTAGAATATTTATTCTTAAGTTCAAACAAATATGTGTAAACATGTGAGAAAATTTACAATCAAATATATAGTATTGCTGTAAGAAATGATAAATTCTCATATAATGTAATAAAATAAAAAAATAATCATAAACGAAATAATCATTGAAGGTTACTAGATATTATCATAGGAATATAACTTTCAACTCAACAAGACCTTATCTAGGATAGAATTTCTTCTCAATCCTTTTATGGTATAACCCTCTTTATAAGTCACGAACCTTCTTCATAAGTCTCAAATTTTTTCTCAAGGGTACAAACTATCTTCAAAAGTCATGAATTTTCTTCACATGTTATGAGTCTTCTCCATGTATGTGAAGTACTTATTTCTCACAGTAAGCTAAGAGATACAAAAAGAATAATACTAATATGAGAATTTTTTACAAGTGCATAGCTTATACTTTCAGCCAAGTAGTAATTTTGGATAAATCGCTTCTAAGACCAGTTGAGGTATTTATGGGAGAATCCAAGACCCTTAGCTTTTAATGTAGGTGTATCATTGATCACAGTAATATACATCTCATTTATGAATCTTTACCCAGATTCAGGTAATAAACCCATTATTTGTGACCATTAAAATAAATTTTACTTATAACATTAAAATTATTTATTTAGAATTTCATATTAATTGAAGAGAATAATGTACATTGAATTTCTCCACTAAGTAAATTAAAATTCTTTTAAAACCAATAAAATTAATATTGAAAACCATTAAAATTCTTAAAATTGCTTTCTCGATATACTAGTAGCATATGCATGAGGTAATTATAATATATTTATATCATCATAAGATCTATTAAGATAAGCAAAAAAGATTATATATTTAGAAAAAAGAATTAATGATCAAACTAAAATATCAATAATAATGCTTGTATATTCTATAACTATATACAATAAAATTAATAATCCAACTAAAATATCAATAATAATGCTAATACATTCATTGGACTAAATATAGTGACACACTTGCAATATATAATTTGATTTTGTGTCTTTTTTCTTCAATCTTCGCTTGACTAAATATAGTGCGACACTTTTATCCATTGTCTTTGCAACCAACGATATTAGCTTTAGTTTCCATGTGCGCTGGCATGAATTTCATATCATACATTCGATGCAAATGTTTGCTAGTTGGAACTAATTATTGCAAAATGTTAAGTGCCTTAAAAAGTCATAAATCTATATATGATATCAAGCAAAAATGAAATCAAATCTGTTGAAATTTCAAATTAAGTAATCATCAAATTTAATCATACAAAAAGTCTCATGCATCATATATGAAAACACAAATATAGAAAACTTTAATAGTTGTTAAGGAGATTCACACATCATATAATGAAATATTATCAAAATAAATAATCATAAAAACTATAATTTATCAAAGCTATCAAAATATTAAGTTTATATAGAGTTTGACTTAAAATTAAAAGAGTTTTATTTTAAGAAGAAAGAAGATTTTTTTTTAAGAAAATGAGAGAATTCAAAAGGAAAAATGTTATGTGATTATTTTGTGTTAGACTTGGAATTATAATAAAATTTGATCATTATTTTTATTTACTATATATATGAGCATGATGAGAGTTTTTTAGGTTGAGAAGCTTGATGCCTTTTTATGTGTGTAAAGCAAGATAGAAATAAGATTACAGTGAGTGAATTGTTTGAGAAAAAATTGGGTGTATTTAAGATTTTGGTTAGTGAAAGAAAGTTAAAGTCTATAATTTTTTTTAGTTTAATAATGAAGTTTTATTAATTCTTTTTTATTTTTTCCCTTAAGTTTAGGGGTTTTCCATGTAAAATTGTGTTTATATGTTTATTGTTATTTTTATTTGTCTCTTTGATTATCTACAAATTTTAGAAGTGAGACATTTTTTTTCAACAAATGGTATCATGAGCTTGGTTTGGCCCTGCATAAAGTTGTGATCTAAGATGGCAAAAGTTAAAGGTGTTGTAAGCAATAGGTTTGAGGTGGAGCTATTTGATGGAGAAAAACAATTTTAGCTTATGGTAGAGTATAGTGAAAGATATTTTGGTATAACATGAACTTATTAAAGCGTTAAATGAGAAAGAGAAGAAGCCTGAGAATATGATAGATGAAGCTTGGGAGAAGATAGAGATGAAGGTAGTTAGTACTCGTTGGCTAAGTTTGGCACATGAGATAAAATATAATGTTTTAGATGAAACTTGTGTAGTTGATCTATGGAAGAAACTAGAAGACTTTATATGTTAAAATCTCTCACAAATAGCTTGCATTTAAAAAAAGAACTATAAAGATGAATGAAAGCACTGATATGATAGACCATTTGAATTATTTTAACAAGCTACTATCTCAATTGATCGGTGTAAGAGTTATAGTAGAGGATGAGAATAAAGCTTTATTGTTGATGTTGTCTCTTCTAGATTCTTATCATAATTTGGTGACTGTGTTGTTAGTTGGAAAAGATTTGCTTAAAATGGGAAGATGCCATGTCTACTATATTAGAGAATGAAAAGCTGAGAAAGCCTACTATTGGATATAAGGGAATTCATTATATAGCTTATGATGATCATGGTCGAAGTGAACATCATAGTGGCAGCCCAAATAGAATAGGGACTTATAGGTCTAGTTTAAGGTCAATGAAAGATTATAGGGAGCACAAGTGTTTTTACTGTCACAAAAAAGAGCACCTAAAATGGATGTGTAAAAAGATGAATGATAATTTAGAGGAGTTTAAGTGAATCAAGGAGAAAAAGGAAAATGAAGCTAACATTATTGGCATTGTAGCTATGCAAGATGATTTCTATGATGAAAATTATGTGAATTTAATGACCGTTGAGTATAAGAATGACTCCAACGATTCTTGGCTATTTGATTTTGCATGTTTTTGTCATGTTTGTGCAAACAAGAAGATGTTCGATACTTATAATGATTATATAGTTGGGATTATGAAAATGGATAATGGTGATACTGTGAATGTAAATGGTATTTGTAGTAGAAAACTTAAATTGCATGATGGTAGTATAAAGACTTTAAAGGATGTGAAATATATACTAACATTGAAAAAAAATTTAATTTCTTTGGGTAAATTGGATATTTTAGGATATAGATATTCTAAGAGAACTAGAGTCCTGAAAATTATTAAAGATAATTTGACTATTATGAAAGATAAAAAGACTGATGAGAATGTATAAAAGTTAGTAGGAAATGTAATTACAAGGAACTTAACTGGTGAAATATGTGATGAAGTGAAGAAGGTAGAGCATGCGATGGTTTCTGCAAAGAATGTGACCTTTGCTGAGGTTTTGACAAATAGGTTTCCACTAATTTTCTCAAGTGAAAAGCTGTAGTTTGTGTTGGAAAATTAACTAAATGTTGATGAGATATAATTTAAGTCAAAATGGAGTATGTAGAGTTTGCCTTAAATTAAAGAATTTTATTTTAAAAAGAAAGATGATTTTTTTTAAGAAAAAGAGATAAAATTTGAAAGAAAAAATGTTATATGATTATTTTGTGTTAGACTGGGAATCCTAATAAGATTTAGTTATTATTTTTGTTTGTTATATATATGAATGTGATAGAAGTCTTTTAGGTTAAGAAGCTTGCTTTGTGTGTGTGTGTGTAGAGTGAGAAAGAAATAAAATTATGATGAATGAATTGTTTGAAAGAGAATCAGTTGTATTTGGGATTTATTTTGTGAAAAAGAGTTAGACTAAGTAATTCTTTTTTGTAATTTAATAGTGAAGTTTTGTTTATTTTTTCGTGGTATTCCCCTTATGTTTAGGGGTTTTCCATGCAAAATAGTATGTTTATTTTTAGTGTTATTTTTATTTTTTTTTTTTAATTCTCTACAAATTTTAGAAGTGGGACATTTTCCCAATAGTTTAAGACTAAAGCTATTAAAATAAATAGTTTGAAAATCAAAAGATAGTGAATAAAATAAATTACCTATAATTGCAAAAAGCTATGATTGAACAATAAATATTTCAAATTGTAGAATGTTGATGAATGGAATGTCTATAATATCTCAAATTTTTTAAAATTAATTTCAATAATAAAATAGCTTCTCAGAAAAGGTGAATTTGAAATTTTTGGGAATTTCAAAATTATAATTTTGGATTATGAGGAGTCCAAATATGATAGAAATAGATTATAAGAATTTTATAAATTTTCAAGCAACTAAAATTTCTATTGTGGATGTCAAGAAAATAAAATTCATGTTTTCAGGATTTTATTTCCAGAAAATTTTGAAAAGATTGAAATCAGGGCTACAGGTACCCTCAAGAGTACAATTATAGTCTTTATGAAGGTAATTAATTTAACTAATTTGTGGTAAAATTTCATAGTTGTTAGTGATCGGTAAATACGTTAATTTTGAATCCAAAGTTATGGAAATAGGAAAAGTTGTTAAGAAAGAAAATAAAGTCAATTGAAGTCAGAAGTCAAAGGACATGAATTTTTCCATTTTACTCTTAAGAGGCCAGGTGCCTTTTTATCCCTTCAGCCTTCTTCTAGTTACAAACCATGCAACTTAACTTCTTCATCAAGTCACATGTTCTCTCTCCACAATACACTCTCTCTCTTCAAGTAAGTGATTTAATCATTTATAATAATTTCTCAAATTTTTATTACTGATTCCTCTTTGTTTCTTCTTTAATTTGATACCAAAATCATGTTGATTCATTGGATAAAATATGAGTTATGAATTTTGGAAACCAATATCATTATTCATGTTACTATTCAACTTATGAATCCACATGATTTTCTAGTGATTTTAGAGCTTAATTATGTTATTTCTAGTTTGGCTCTTTGCAATGAAACTATAATCTAATCAACATCATTATTCATGTTACTGTTCAACTTATGAATCCACATTATTTTCTAGTGATTTTAGAGCTTAATTATGTTATTTCTAGCTTGGCTCTTTGCAATGAAATCATAATCTAATAATAGTTGATTGTTTGGTGGAAGAAAACCCTTCAAAATTTTTAAGAAACTAATATGCTCTTCTTTCTTGTTCTTGAAAAGTATCAAGGACCTTTATGGATTTTGATTTGATTTCTTATTTCTAGTTATTAAGGTGAGTAATTCATACCTTTCTTGTGAATCATATTGTGTTTATTGATTGTAATCTCTTGCTTGTGGAATTAAGTTGATAAAAATGGGTATTTGTGATTGTATGATAAAGTTTGAGTTTTAATGATCTTATTAATATAATAGTCAGTTTTCTAGTAAAAAGGTTAAGCTTTAAGTATGTATAAGTCTTTAAAATATGTTGTGTTGAATTCCTATGATCTAGTGTAAGTTTGGAAGTTGTTTCCCCTATTTTCCTACTATTTTCTATGTTTTCCAAAATTTACAAGTCAAATTACCACTTTTTATATTGTCCCGCAATCATGCTCATAGGAATTAACCTGTATTGTGTTTTGTGATTCGAATTAAGAATTGAACTAAAT
This sequence comes from Saraca asoca, assembly GCA_026873985.1. Lineage (NCBI taxonomy): Eukaryota > Viridiplantae > Streptophyta > Magnoliopsida > Fabales > Fabaceae > Saraca > Saraca asoca. Next base: position 18,162 of record JANHAO010003015.1, on the reverse strand, counting down.
TCTTGTGAGTCAAATTGAACTATCCTACCCTATTTTTCAATTGTGATTTTGATTGTGTGCATAACTTGGACTTTCTGAATATTTTCAAATTTTGACGAGCAGACTTGTATTTTGAATTGGATTTTCTTGAGTTGAATCAAATCCTTCTCATCTAATTCCTGCAATTCTGATCACAGTTCTATATAGCTCTCATCCTTGATCATGCTCACAATTCTGATCGCATTTTTAGAATTTTTCACTCTTTTAGCCCGAACTCTCTTCTTTCTAGGACATCTTTTATTTTTTTTAGTCTGATTTCATATTAAACCTAGCTAACTTGGTGTCATGGAATGTGATTTAGATTATAATTGAATGTGAATGTTGTGATATAGTTTTTTTGTGAGCATTGATGTTGTTTAAAGTTGAGAATTTCCCTATGAGATATGTGATGATGTATGATATACGATAAGGTGATATGGTGTAAGGGATAAGGTAGAACCTGCAAAGATAAGGCTAGGATTATGTGGGATAAGTCTGGATCAGAGTAATAAGGAGGATTTTGATTGATATCATTTATTCTACCTCTTATTTGAATTATTATTTTAAGAAACTTGAATGAGATATAAAGTGAATTGACAGGTGATGAATAATGATAATGGCTTGAGGCCATAACATATGATTGGATAAACATGGTGTGGAATAAAAATATATGAATGGCTATGAATTTTATGTGTATTATTGTTATTGAGACATTCATAAGTTGGGTATATATATATATCTCACTAAGTCTCAGGCTCACTTTTCTTTGGATTATTTTTCAGATTCTCAAGATCTTACTGATAAGCTAATCTCAGAAAAATAAGAATGAATAGTGATCCAATAGAAATCATGTTTGCCACCTTTTTTATTACTATGTCAAGTCCCCTAGATGTATATGAGATTAGGATTCATTACATATTGAAAACTATAAATAGTGTGGCCATATGGCTTCGTTATATTAACCTATGTATTTGGATTCATGGTAAATCATAGGTTAGTTATTTTGCCCTTGAAAGAACATAGGATGGTTTGGGGATGACTTTTGAATAGAAGGATGTGATGTATTTTAGGAACTTGTAAATAACTTATAAACAAATGTTTAACCTGACTTGTGCCTGTTAGACAATGCCATTGTATATTATGAAGTATGTTAATATTCCAAGTTGTTTCACTTTAATTTTATAAGTCTTCAATATTCAAATTAACAAATTAAAATTGAGTAAATATGACTAGTAATAATGAAACGAATATGAATAGAAATAAGTAATGGAAATGAATAAAGGCTGGTGACTATCAATAAATGATTGATACTCATGCCGGTCATGATTAGAAAATTGGGTCGTGACAATGTCCTTAATGATTTTCTTGTAAAGCACATGCACAACAAATCATAGACATAATATAGAAAAAAAACTTCAAAAAAAAAAAAAAACAAAGTGACTGGCATACACATTTTGAGATACTCAAATGGATGAATGGTCAATATGCAAATAAATCATACGTCATAAAAATCACTATTTTCTTGAAGATATGGAAGCACCTTTGATGTTGATGATTGGACATCTATTCTTTAATTCACACAAACTTGCAACTGAGCAAATGAGGGAGATGAAAATGATTAATTTCATAATAGTAAAAATAATGAACTAAGATGATTTTTACTAAACATTGAGAATCATTGAACTATTGGAAAAGGTACCTATTATTTATCTAAGATTTCTTAAGAATCGGTGAACTATTGAGGAATAAAACCAAGAAATCAAATGGTGAATGATGTCAACAAATTGGTTATAGAATGATTCCTTTGATTGCTCTAAAAGTATGATATAAAAACAAAGCTGAAAGAGTCCTTTAATTGAGAATTTCATTTTTCACTTGCTTTGCTATGAAAAATAGTGATGCTTCTAATGTTATTCACTTGCTTGGAATATTGCATACATTTTTCCTTGTTTATTGCTTATTAGAATCATGCTTGAAATGTTTGAAGATAGAAGATAAAAGGTTGTATTTAATGTTTGTATTCAGTGAAAGCTAATCATAATCTCTTCTTTCTTGGTATGAGTAGAAAGTGGAAGCTTTATAGTTAGGGAAAGAAGAAAACTGAGATATATGTTTAAATTAGAATGACAAATGGTATTAAATAGGAGAGATAATTAAGGAATTAAAGATGTTGGGCCAAGAATGATATAAATCACCCTTGGTGTTGCTATTCATAGAATGACATTAGTTGCAAAATAGTAAGGAAAGTGGAATCATTCAATAAAAACACTCATTCAATGGGATCGTGCAATAAGGGCAATGAACGACTTATGCATAATTGATGGCAATTTACTCTTTTGTTATAAATATATCATTCTTAAACATAAAATATATTAGGTGAATAGAAAATAATATTTGCACATGTATTTTTAATACAATTTTTTACATAAATTATTACCATGCTTTGAATTTACTGTCAAGAATAATTTGAGAGAAAAATCATTTATGTATAGTGTGTGTAGAATTTAATGTGTAAATATAGTACTACTTGAAGTGAATGTGTGATTTTTTCCCTCAAGTTTTCATATGTGAATTAATTTGTTTGAATGCAAAAGAAATAATTTATCATCCACTACTTTATTATTTTTTGTGTGACATTATATATTTACATTGTCATTGAATTTTTTAGGATGTAATAAAATGAGAAATTTTTTTAATTAATAAATATTTAAAATTATCATAGTGTACCTACATCATTAATCATATTATGAAAATATATTTATTCATGTTTAAAATTGTTGACGGCAAAATCTGGTCAACAGATATGAGTTCGTTGTCACCCCAAACTGCAAGCTGAAGACATGAGTACATGGAAAAGAAAGAAGAAAAAGATAAGGAAGAACAATAAAAACTAGAAGCTTTTATCGTGGTTTAGCTAAAGCCAATTGGCCCCTACGTCCATAGTGGATTGTATTGGTTTTGTGTGATAGTTTTTTTGTGTAACTCAATAGAGATACAGTGCTATGTTGCTAGTCCGGCAGTGTCTGCATGCAGTTTTTTCACTATATTCTTTATAGTGGTCTCCCCCTATTTATAGAAGAGGGGACGGTTACAAGTGTAATTTGGCAAGTAACAAAATGATTATTTTCATTGCATCAGGCAATAAATGCTTGGCATTTAATAATAAATGTTGGGCAAATTATTGTTGGACTATTGGGGGCTGATGTGTCAATTCTGGAGGTTAAGCTGTTGGTTGGGAATGTGTGCCCTCAGTTGATGACTAGGCTTCCATACCTGTGCTCAGCTTGCTATCCTAGCAACCTAGACCTGCATTAGGCGACCTGCTGATCAGAGGGATCAATCTCATCATTGAACTCGTTTGGAATGTATCTGCTAAAGGGCGGTCTAGGCATTATGTTTTGCTCAGCAAGCTGGTACCTTTCCTAGCGAGCTATATTCTCACTTCAACCTCGACTTGTGCTCTAAGTTTGCAATTAGCAAGTTGATAACTCGCTAAGCGACCTTAATCGTCAAGTGATTTGGACCCCTTTTTAGTTGAGCTTGGCTTCTTATTGGGCCTTAACTGATCTGTTTTGCATAATCTAAAAAATATCCATAACATTAAGCCCCCCAACTCTCAATTCACTTTGCAGATTGGAAGTTGTAGTCTATTGATAAAGTCCTTATTTGCAGTTTATAGCATTGTCAAGTCTTTCATCTATAGTTCACCATTTAGTCAAAAGTTTCTGCTTATAGCCTGTCATGTTGTCATTTCGGGCTTCAGTCTTTCATTTCATCTGCATTAGGTCATGCTTCCCATCGTGGATGCCTTCCAGCTGTTGGTGTGACAATCTTACTTTATTACGGATCATTCGATTTGATATAGTTAAATACTCTTCGGACTCTTCGGTGAAGTCAGGCTCGTCTATATAATGTGTGGGAAGTCCTTTTCCCTTCTTCATAGAGTAGCCAGATGAGTGCATTAAGTGATCCCTTTATATTTTTAAAGCTTTGGCCTTCATCTACATGTTTTGAGATATGTATGGTCTGCTGCATGAGACTGTGAGGCATGAATGGCCCACTGCATGTGGTTCCCACGGGGTATTCTTCCCTGAGAACTCTGGGAACTTGCCCATAACCTCCTCTTCGAGCTAACAAGTTTACCTTTCCCTTTTTTGTCTTTTGGCAAGCTAATTGCTTGATTTCTAGTCATAGCCAGGAGTTGCAAGGCGGAGGGAGGAGCTTTCGGCTTTGGAGGAGGCTTAGGTAGAGGAGCTAGAACTATCTAGTTTGATTGCTGGCCCTGTAACTTGTTACGGCTCAGTCCTTTCAATCAGGTTCTCTTGTCGTCTTGTTTGATGGTGTCGAGTGTCTCTAGGCTTCCAGGCAGCTTGCTAAGGTTAAAGGATGCTCTCCTTGCTCAAAAGGACTAGGGAAAACTTATGCAACCTCTTTGCTTGCACCTAATGCTATTTCTCCCACTTTAGGCATCTCGAGGGATGCTTGATTAAGATGAGTTATTAGCTCGGGTGAAGGTGGAGTTGGAGCAGTTCCTCTTGCATATTATGGCTGTAAGCTTGCTGGCATTCAGCCTTTCCTTAGTTAATTGTAGGTTTATTTCATTTTGTATTCTCAATCCTTTATGTAGTTTTACCTTGTCGAAAGAGGTTTTGTAATGAAATTTTGCCTTTTGTTGTTCTTCCCAATTATGCCACCATAGCAATTTAGTAGGTTATAGCTGGTAACGTTAGTCCTTGCAAATCATAACTCGATAATCGTTAGACAAAGTGAGTGCTTATTAAGTCAATTGGCCTCGAACAATATTAATTGAACTAATGTGAAGGGACTCCAGTCAATAAACTATAACTTAATAGGATATGTGCCATATTGGGTGATTAATTAGTCATATTAATTCATTTCAGTTGACAATGAAATTGAGCATTAGAGTGCTTGAGTGCCCTTGATGGTGCGAGATGATGCATCCATGTGGTCACATAAGTGCATCTTAGCTCACGTAAGAGTTTGGTACCTAAGTACTTCTTGGACATGAGGTCTTAACAGACTACATGGAAGCACCTTGATCCACAAAAGAGTTTGGTGCTGATGGCACTTCTTGGATGTGGGTTTCAATATTGCCCACATAAGAGTTTGGTGCTAAAGGCACTTTTTAGATGTGGCCCATGCAAGAGTTTAGTGTGTGGCTAGCACTTCTTAGATGTGGGGTTTTAGAGTTGTTCGCGTAAGAGTTTGGTGCTTGAGGCACTTCTTGGATGTGGCTCACACAAGAGTTTGGTACATGGTTAGCACTTCTTAGACATGAGGTTTTAGACTTGTCCGTGTAAGAGTTTGGTGCTTGAGGGACTTTTTAGATGCGGCTTACACAAGAGTTTGATACATGACTAGCACTTCTTGGACACGAGGCTTTGTATTTGCCCACGTAAGTGTTTGGTGCTTGAGGCACTTTTTGGATATAGCTCATGTAAGAGTTTGGTGCGTGGCTAGCACTTCTTAGATGCAAGGTTTTGGAGTTATCTACGCAAGAGTTTGGTGCTCCAAGCATTTTTTAGACGTAACTTGCACAAGAGTTTAGTGCATAGCTAGCATTTCTTGGATGCGAGGTTTCATATTTGCCTATGCAAGAGTTTGGTGCTCGAGACATTTCTTGGACACGGGGTCTTGGAGTTGGGAGTCATAACCCACCGTTTGTGATTTACAATTCCATGAGCTGTTTGGCATGCTTCTGCTTGCTTTGTAGGTGACTCTTCAATTTCCCATAGCTAGGATATCATGATTACTCCTACTTTTGGCACACGTGCCGCTGTTGTTGTCAGCTAATTATTGGCACTTGTTGAACCATCAGATCATAGGCAGCTGGTGGGTTCCCAGATCCAATAGTGATGTCGAGTGACTTATAAGCTGAATGGGCTTTTCTCTTCCCCTCACTTGCCATTTGAAACTTGAAGCTCTAGAACTCTTTCTGCTCATTTCCTCTGTTAACCACTACAATCACTTTCTGTCATCTACCACCAACGACATCGTTTCAGTTACCTGGTTGTTGCTTAGGTCCCATTCATTGGAAAGCACTTTTGCACGCATTCTTAGGCCTTCTATTTCAGTCAGCCATGATAAGTCTTTTTTCATTTTTCTATTTCTAGATTTCTTTGTTCTATAATCTATGAGGCCTATCTACCATTGTTTGAGGAATGAGAGTGCTGGTTGAGGTTGATTGTCTACGTATTTTCCTTTTCTACCTGGTTTAGTTCATTTGATTGATTCTATTAGCGGACTCTAGGTTTTCTGGTCACTGTTTCGAGTCTAGTGTTTGCTATTCAAATTTTGTGATTCGATTGTTGAGTTCTTTTTGTCTGTTGGAGTTTGGGTTGTGAATGGGTGGCTTGGGGTGTTTATGGCCTACCGCATAGGAAGCTATTAGCCTTAACTTTTGGTAGGGTCTACTTATAGTGACCTGACTAGTCTTTTTCCTTTATGTAGATAGGCACAGGTCATGGATGCCGCCATTACCAAATTAGGAATAAAGATGACGAATTTGACTCCCCAGCCCAGAATATGGGGCTGGCACAGCATCTTGGTGAAGCAATCTCAAGGAGTGGCGAGGTCGCTAGGGATTTTACTGCTCGTCCTGGCCTCATTAAGGTTTAAGAGGTCATTATAGGTTTGTGACTTGGTCATCATGTATTTAGTTTGCATGTATCATTTGTCCATTTATGTGAGCTTCAGACCGCAATCCAGACATATTAGCTCCCCAGTGGATGTAGCCTTATGATACCTTCTTCAGATGACTATGCCCCCTATCCATCTCGAGGGTTCATCGTTGTTAGTTTCTCGCACCTCATTACGGGACTTAGGTTTTCGACACACCCTTTTACTGTCAACTTTCTGAACAAAGTGAGACTTAGCCTAGCTCAGCTCACTCCAAATTCTTATACCCAGCTCATTTCTTTAGCGCTAATTTAATTAGGCAATGGTTTTCCACTGTCATCGGCTGAGGTTCTTTGTTACTTGTTTAGCTTGAGGTGTGTGAGTGTGTCGGATGGGCTCTATTACCTCACTGCTTGGCTAATGGTGCATAAGAAGATCCTGCCACAAGGGGGTGCTAAAGGGAAGTCTAATGTAGGACATTATAAAATCTGTTAGTTTTACATCTCATGCCCCCTCTTGCATGATCTCCAAAATTTTAGATTTGTCCTTACCCTTGGTGAATGAAATAAAGATGTGTGAGTTTAATTATTTGTTTGTGTTTACTTCTGATTCTAACTGTTGTCTTATTTCATAGATAGGATCGGCCAGAAGCTAACTTTATGAGCTAAGGAGCTAGGAATCTTGGACCAGTTCACTACCTTGAACGATCTTGAAAATGACTTCCATTTTGATGAGGATCTTCTTTGCTTTCACAAGCTTGCTCCGACCAAAAACATTGAGCTCACCAGGGAGATTGGAATTTATCGGGTGACAAAGGTTAGTCCTGCCAACTTTGAGGATTATGACAAGATAATAGAGCTCATTCTTAGGATGCCACCCTCCGATGACGAGGAGATCTCACTAGATCCTGATGCGACCATAGCCCCAACTGTTGAAGGTTAACCCTTGGTTTTGGTGATAGCTCTTTCGCAAGGGCCAATTCCTGTTTCTCAACCTGAGGTGGCAGTCGGGACAGAGGTCGCCACCCCTCCTGAGCCTTCTACCAAAAGACAAAGGGTAGACAAAGGGAAGAAGAAGGTCACTCTTCATAAACAAGTTGTGCCAAAGGCTAAGGTTGTGAAGCCATTGACCGAACCTATCTCTACGATGAGGGAGTATGTTGAGGTTTTAGTTGATAACATTGATACAATTTTAGGAACTCACAATCAGATTCAAGTGTTGGAGTCTAAAGAGTTCTCCCTCGGGAGATTGGTGGGCTATGCAACTTGTCATGGCTTAGTGGTAAGTAAGGTCTTTTTATTCTGATTCTCCCACTTACTTTGTAATTTAACTTAGCTCTGACTTTTCAGAATCTGCTAACAATGATGAAGATGGATGAGCCTTTTCAAGCCTATGATAAGGAGAAGGAGAGCCTTGAGGGTAAATTGGTTGTTGCCTCTGCTAAGGTGCTAGATTTGAAAGAGAAGGTCAAGAATGTTGAGGTTGCCTTATCTCACACAGAAACAGATCGTGAGGTAGCCGTGGTGAATCTTGGCCTAGCAACCAATGATCTGATCAAGGTTAGGATTAACTTGGACTTATTCATCTATCGAGCTGAGCAAGTAGCGAGATTGGCTGAGGCCATGGAATAGCAAGCTGGGTCTGTGGAGTAGTGAGCCAAAGTGGTAGAGCAGCGAGCTGACGTCATTGAAAAGGAGTTAGAGATAGTCAAGATGGAGGTCACTCTCACAAAGGAGGAGGTCATTAAAGTCAAGGTGGAGGCTGCCTTGTTAGTGAAGAAGGCAGAAACCAAGACTAGTGTCACTTTCTTTTACACTCTGTGGGAGCAACACCTAGAATTGGATTTCTCCTTTTTTGGCCAACAAGCTCTCGAGGCTGTCGAATGCTATAAGAAGAAGGCTGCTAAGGCTAGCTCTTCCAAGAAGGGAGTGAACTTTGGCACTGAAATTTCTCTTGCTAGAGGCACTACCTAAAGGGAAGGTAACTCTCAGGTTGTTGAAGCTGTTGGTGCTCTAGTGACGAACATCCCTGACATTCTTCTTCCTGGTCCTCAGCCTTAAGAAGGTTCAACTTTTGATGCTCTGGCTTCTTAGGTTATGAGCCTTGTGATTTTGTATTCCTTTTGAATTTTGTAATGTATTCTTAAACTTTGTATGAATTTATCCCATTGATGGATCAAATGAATTCTTATTCGCTTCTCTTCCATTTTTATGCTCGAATACATGGGATTTGACAAATTTTAGTGTGAGGATGAAAATTCGATGAACCACTTTAACAAACACTTCTCACATAATACATCACTTCTCACGCTGGACTTTACTGAGACTTATTCTATATATATAAAAATTCAAAGAATTACATGAATGTTTACGCTTACTAATTTTTACAAACATTGGGGGGCTTTATTGATAATATTGATGAAGATGCTTGGCATTTCAAGCTTAGGGAAACTTCGTCCCTTCCATATCCACCAAATGATAAGCTCTATTGCTAATAACTCTCTTAATGAGATATGGGCCCTTCCATTTTGGCCCTAAGGTTCCTTCACTAGCTTTACGCTCTCCCGGAAGGACAAGATGCAAAATGAGATCACTAAGCTTATAGTTTCGAGTTTGTACTTTTTGATTGTAGTACCTCGTAACTTGTTATTGGTAGGTTGCGATCTTGAGGCAGGCTTTCTCCCTTGTCTCTTCTGTAAGATCTAGATGCATAGCGAGTAGTTGATCGTTATCTTCTAGATTGAAAGTAATCCTTCGCTGAGATGCTACTTCAAGTTCTACAAGAATCATTGCTTCACACCCGTATACCGTCAAAAAGGGGGTTTCTCTTATGGTGCTGCATACTATGGTTCTATAAGCCCATAGTACCTTCGATTGTTCATCCACCCATGCTCCCTTCTTGGCCTCTAACTTCGCCTTTAAGACTCATTTAATAATCTTATTGATGGCTTCAACTTGCCTATTAGCCTACGGATGTTCTATGGCTGATAAGCTTTTCGTGATTTTAAGGTCGTTGCAGAACTTGATGAATTGCTCACTATTAAATTGGGTCCTGTTGTCGGTTACAATATGCTAAGGGACCCCAAACTAGCAAATAATATTGCTCCACACAAATCTTTCAATCTTCACAGATGAGATCTCAATGAGTTCTTTTTGCCTTTGTCCACTTAGTGAAGTAATCTACGGCCACTACCATGTGCTTACAATTGCCACAAGCTATTGGGAGTGGTCTAATTAGGTCCATGCCCCAGATCACAAAGGGCCATGGACTGATCATCTGTCGCAGGTAGGCTGGTGGAGCTCACAGGATCTTTGTGAGCCTTTGACATTTATCACACTTCCTGATGAGGTCAATAGTATCCTGCTTCATCATGAGCCAATAGAACCCTTGTCAGAGAGCTTTTTGAGCCAAAGATAGCCCCCTGGCATGGTTTCCACAATGTCTCGTATGGATTTCCTCCATAATGGTGTCACAGTTGTTGCCATCAATGTATCTTAAAAGTAGGGTCGTGAACCCTTTTTTATACAACATGTCCTTATAGATGCAATATCTAGCTGCCTGAGCTCGTAATCATCACATCTCGAGCTTGTCTTCCAGTAGTTTGCCATCTTGTAAATAATCCAGGATCAGATTTATCCAAGAGCCTGGTGCTTTGGCAATTGTCATTATGACATCATTCTGCTCAATGCTCGAGGATGAAAGGACTTCAACTGGGAGTGCCCCTAAGAAGTTAACATCTTCGATCATAGCTAGGTAAGCTAAAGCATCAGCATGAGTGTTTTGATGTTGCAGTATTTGGTTAACTTCATATTATTGGAAAGAATTTAATAATTCTTAGACTCTTTGGAGATAACTGGTCATCTTTAACCTTTGGGTTTAGTATTCACCCCTTACGTGATGGACAATAAGCTGTAAATCATTGAAGATCCTTAGCCTTTCATCTTGCACCTCCTTGGCTAATTGTAACTTGGCTAGTAGCGCTTCATACTCGGCCTTATTATTGGTAGCCTGGAAACCAAACCTTAGAGCATAGAAGATCTTATGTCCCTCTGAGCTAATAAGGAGCACTTCTACTCTAGTTTTTTGATTGCTCGATGACCTATCCACGTACAGTTCCCACTATGGGGCTTTTGAAGTTTTTGCCTCTTCTTGTATGGGCTTCGTGAATTTTGCAATGAAGTTGGCTAGAGCCTGCCCTTTGACTATCGATCTGAGCTTGTATTCAATATCGAACTGGGCAAGCTCAATTCCCTATTTGGGCAACTGACCTGAAGCATCTGTCTTTTGTAAGACTAGCCTAAGCAGAAATTGGGCGAGAACCTTTATGTTGTGGACTTGGAAGTAGGGTCGCAACTTCCTTGATGTAATGACTAGATAGTAGGCGAGCTTCTTCATAGGTGAGTACCTTATCTCAGGGTCTGACAATCTCTTCCTCATATAATAGATAGGGAGCTGAGCTCATCCTTCTTCCCATATTAGGGCCCCGCTAAGAGTGTGTTAGGACACTCCCAAGTACATAATCAACTTCTCGCCCTCTTTTGGCTCAGACAAGAATGGAGCTCGTTCGAGATACTGTTTAAGTTCTTGGAAGGTGACCTCACATTTTGGCATCCATTCAAACTTCTTCGCTTTTTTCAGGATATCGAAGAAGGGGACACATTTGTCTGTTGCCTTCTAGATGAATCTACTGAGTGCCACGACTTAGCCGTTCAAGCTTTGCACGTCTTTGGCTTTAGTAGGGTATCACATGTTGAGGAGAGCTTTAATCTTTTCTAGATTTGCCTCGATCCCCTTGCTATTCACCATGAAACCGAGGAACTTTCCCGAGGCAACTCCGAATGCGCACTTAAGCGGGTTCAATTTCATTTGGTACCTCCTTAAGATCTGGAACATTTCATCCATATCATAGACATGGTTGGCAAGCTGCTTGGACTTCACTAACATGTCGTCTATGTACACCTTCATCGTTTTGTTGATTTGATCTCGGGACATCACGTTCACCAATTGCTGGTAAGTCTCTCCTGTATTTTTAAGCCCAAAGGGCATTACCTTATAACAATATAGCTCATAATTGATGATAAAGGAGGTGTGCTATTCATCCTTCGTAGCTATTGGGATTTGATTATATCTTGAGTAGGCGTTATGTCCCGTTATTGCATCTACAAGTTGGTCGATCCCTGACAAAGGGAAGCTGTCTTTCAAGCATGCCCTATTCAAGTCGATGAAGTCTATGCACATTCTCCACTCTCCATTTTTCTTTTTCATGAGGATGGGGTTAGCAACCCAAGTAGGGTAGTGGGCTTCTCGAATAAACTTGTTTGCTAATAACGTATCCACCTTTTCCTTCAATGCGGTATAGCACTCAGCAGTCATTAGCCTTCTCTTCTGACAAATTGGCTTGTGCTGATCAATATTGAGCTTGTGCAACATAACCCCAGGGTCAATGCCTATCATATTTTCTTGAGAAACTCAACTAACTATGCTTTTACGTCAGGTGGCAAGCTCTTCCCTAACTTGAGGCATCTTTCTGCATCTGCTTCATTGACTTTCACCTCTTTGAGCTCTTTAACAGGACCAATAGCTCGTTCAATGTCCACCTCACGAGGGTCGAGATTGTAGCTGACCCCTTTGGTGCTTATATCTTGGGGTTCTCTTCTGGATACCACGTGTATCTTTTTCCTTTGTGCCCCGAGCTTGACTGCATCCTTATAGTAGCGCCAAGCTATTTGTTGCTCTCCCTGCATACATTCGATTCTGTTTGGGGTCGGGAATTTAATAGTAAGCATCTTAGTAGACGTGACCATGTCAAAGTCATTCATAGTGAGTCACCCCAGTACCACATTGTAAGCTAAGGGATAGTCTATAATCAAGAAATCTGCTATAATAATTGCTTGGTGGTCTAGGTCTCCTAGAGTAAATGGGAGTCTAATCTGACCCACTGGTACTACTCCATCTCTCGTGAAGCCGTAGAGGGGCTTGGGGGAAGGATTTAACTGGCTTGTGTTCACACCTATCTAGTCAAAACATGCTTTATACATTACATTGATGGAGCTGTCAGTATCAATCATTATCCTCCTCACATTAACATTGCCAATCTTGGTATGGATGACTATCGAATCATTGTGTGGAGCATGGATCCCTCATGCATATTCTTCCATGAACGTAATGCTTTCTAAGGTTACTTTAACTTTCTTGGTGAGTCTTTCACATTCCACATGACTCATGAGTAGGACATGGCCTGTTGCCCCACACATAGCAATCACGTGACCTGTTCAAAGTGCCAACGATATGAGGTCCATCGTGAATAGTGAATATGGTCCTCACTGAAGGCATTTCCTCGTGCTCTGGGGTTTGTTGGTGCTAATGTTGCACCGATTGCTGAGGACGTGGGGGTTACTGTATTGAAGGTTTCATAACATAATCCCTCAGCGACCTCTCTTGATGAAGTCCTCAATGGCATTTTTTAGCGTCCAGCAGTTTGAAGTGTTGTACACAACTTTGTTGTAATAGGCACAAAACTTGCTATGATCTCTTTGTTTGAGGGGAGCTTTTATGGGTCTAGGTCTCTCGAAGTCTTTGTTGTCTTTCTCGGTCATGAAGATCCTATCAGAAGTGTCTGACAAGATAGTGTAATTGTCATAGCGACCTTGACGTTGTGGCTACGCATTTTTGGCCTTTTTCACGGCTTGACTTCTAGAGTCATCCTTTAGCTATCCCTGCTACTCTTGCTACCAACTTTCTTCTTGCCCCGATTGGAGCCACTCGCCTCCTCCTTCCGGTTGGGTTTCTTTGGGCTAAAAGTTTCTTTCCATTGAATCTCTTTGGCAGTTCGTTCATAGAACTCACCTAAACTTTTCACCAGAGACTTATATATGTCTTCATATAGCTTCCCATCCTTGTGAAGTCTAGCTGAGATAGTTGTGAGAACACTTTCATCTGATAGGTACTCCACGTTGTTGACCTTACGTTGGAATCAGGCAATATAGTCTTTAAGTGATTCATCTTTTTACTAAAAAACTGTCGTTAGGTGGCAAGATGGGGCGAGTTATTTCTTCAGTGCCCTGTACTATTTAAGGTATCTCACTTGGCACTCCTTCTAGCTGCGAATGCTATAAGCAGGGAAACTTCTGAACCAAGTTCGTGGTATCTCTCTAAGGGTGGTGGGAAAGACTCGGCACTTTACTAATGAGCAGGAGGTCTAGAGGTCCATTTAGACATTGAACGCATCCATGTGGCTGTATGGATCGCTATCTCCATTATACAGTGGGATATCTAGGACCTTAAACCTACGAGGAAAGGGTTCTATTTCGATTTCTTTGGTGAATGGTGTCCTCTCCTCATAAGAATCTTAGCTGCTTTGGGCCATAGGTCTTTTTTCTAGTTGCTTCACCCTCTGAAGTAGCTCCTCAATCATAGGGTCCTGAGTTTTAGATTGATGACTGGTGGTCTGTTGGCTTCTATCATCTCACTGATTGCGAGAATGGCGATTTGAGGTCTTGTGCCTTTGGCTACATTCATGGCTAGGTAAGTAGTGGTCCGACCTATGCCCGTGGTTGGTCTCATTGGAGCTTTCCCCTTGGTGCGAGCTCTTGCGCTACTGATCATCTCTTTCATCTTTGCAAATTTTATGAACTTCTGACCATAGTCGTGAATTAGATGAGTGAACGGAGTCGACTCGCTAACGTTTGACTCTAATAGGTTCTTCATGTTAAGGCCCTGGCTGTTGGGGTCCTCCTTCTAGTGCAGTGACTCCAATTTGTCTTTGTGCACCCTGGGCTTGTGCTTGGGCCAATGCTTTAACCATGTCTGCCAATTCCTTCACAGTATTTTCAAGAGCTTCTTGGCGTTGATACCAAGTTTGGGCTCTGTTTACTTAAAAAGTGACGGGTTGGTGTGGATTGGGAGGTGCCATGCCAACTACAACACCTGTTATAAGGGCAGTAGAGTCCCGTTGAGGCTGTGATTGACCTTCAAGCTGGCTAGCAGTGGCTTCTGTGCTTCTGGTGGCTTTTCCTCTTGCCATTGTAGGTAAAGTAGTTTGTCAAAGATGAAGAGAATGCAGTGGGGGCACTTCCTCTATCGCTAAAATGTTGATGGCAAAATCCAATCAACAGGTATGAGTCCGTTGTTACTCCAAACTACAAGCTAAAGACATGAGCAAATGGAAAAGAAAGAAGAAAAAGAGGAGGAAGAACAACAAAAATTAGAAGCTTGTATCGTGGTTCGCCTAAAACCAATTGGCCCTTACGTCCATGGTGGATTGTATTGGCTTTGTGTGATGGTTTTTTCTATGTAACTCAATAGAGATACAATGATATGTTGCTATTCCAGTAGAGTGTCTGCATGCAGTTTTTTTTCATTATATTTTTTATAGTGGTCTCGCCTTATTTATAGAAGAGGGAAGGGTTACAAGTATAATCTGGCAAGTAACAAAATAATTATTTTCATCGTACCAGACAATAAATGCTTGGCGTATGATAATAAATGTTGGGCAAATCATTGTCAGACTGTTGGGGGTTGATGTGTTAGTTCTAAAGGTTAAGCTGTCGGTTGGGAATGTGTGCCCTTAGCCGATGACTAGGCTTCCGTGCCCATGCTCAGCTTGCTATCCCAACGACCCAAACTAGCATTGGGTGACCTACTGATTAGAGGGATCGATCTCGTCACTAGACCCATCTGGAATGAATCTATTGAAGGACATTCTGGGTACTATGTTCTGCTCAGCTAGTTGGTGCCCTTCCTAGCGAGCTGGATTCTCACTTCGATCTCGACCTGTGCTCTAAGTTTGCGATCAGCGAGTTGATACATCGCTAAGTGACCTTGATCGTCAAGTGATTTAGACCCCTTTTTAGCTGGGCTTGGCTTCTTATTGGGCCTTGATAAGTCTGTTTTAGATAATTCAAAAAATACCCATAACAAAAATCAAAATATAATTATAGTTAAAATTATTTAGTAACCATAACTTTAAATTATTTCTTAAACAAATATGATAAGAATAATATGTTTTTATTTTAATAAGGTTTATGCATGTAGATTATGAAAATTTATTTTAAATTCAAATTTTATAAGATTAATATAAGTAGCAAACTAAAATTAATACCAATACTAAATTTTGATTTATTTTTTATAGAATAATTAATACTGTCATATACATATATATAAAGATAAAATGATATTTTATTTTAATTTAATTATTTTAGGAATTTCTAAAATTCTCATAAAATTGTATAGTAATATACTTTTATATAGAGTGAATATTTAATTCATTTTATTATCATATAAATTAGTACAACACACAAAGTTATATCTAACTAGTTTGAATTTTGTGCAACACATGAATTTAATAATTTTATTTGATAATAATTTGTAATACAAATTTAGATGATAAAATATAATATATTTAAATATTGATAAATTATTATTATATTTATACCTATTAAATGACTATATAATTGGTATAATTATATTCGTCTTAATTGTGAAGGAATACTATATTTCTCTTGATTTGATAAAGTTATTACATTAATATTTTAAATTAGCCAAATTTATCATTTGAATTTTTTTCATCTTTTTAAAAGTATTTTCTTAATATATTAATACTCAGATGAATTTATTTACAAATTATTTTATTTAAAAAATTTAAATTAACTACTTTATGTCAAAATATTTAATTATTTAATTAATAAGAGTTCATGTATTATTATAACTAATATACTATCTTTAAAAAAAAATATAATTTTAGAAATATTTTTTATGAAGTTTTATAAATATTTTAAGCTAAAATTGTAATAATTACTCAGGAGTGATAAAAATTTCAAAATGATTGGAGCTAAAAACCAAAAGAATAAAATAAAAGAGGAATATTTCTAGAGAAGAATATGAGAAAAGAGAAATTCTTTAATCATAACTTTAATTCAATACACAAAAAATATTGCACTCTATCTCACTCATAAGCTTGCTAGTTTATTTCTTTTTCTCACCTTTTAATTGCATTACAAAAATTGAAAGAGGCTATATTTGTAAGTAAAATTAGACTAATAAGATAAGAAGAAAATTTTTTAACTTTATCCTGACAAATCAACATTGTCTGCACTAAATTTTATTTATTGCATTCTAAAAATAAAGGTTTAAGATTTATCCAAATAGATCAACTTTATTTTTACTAAGTTTTATCTATTGCATTTCAAAAATAAAGACTTAATACTTATCTCAAACTCCAGCCTTATCTAGTTACAATTGAAGCTTCAGTTTCCACAATTTAAGGCTTTAGCCTTTATTTTTTTTAAATCTAATTTAAATTATTTCAACAGTCTCTCTTAAATTTATTTTGAAATAACACCAAATATTATTTTCAATTTCTCGAAAGCATTCACCTTTAATGGTTTTGTCAGATTGTCTGTAACTGGATTTGCAAGCTTACAAAATTCTAGTTCAATTTCATTATTTTTTACTAACTCATGAATACAATGATACTTGATGCCAATATACCTGTTTTTCCAATGGAAAACTGGATTTTTGGCCAATGCAATAGCTAACTTATTATCACACATGATTTTCGTAAGACTTGCTTGTTCATGTATTAATTCAACGAGCATTCTACGAAGCTAAATTGCTTGATATGCTGTAGAAACTACGACTATATAATTTACTTCTGCTATGGAAATATTCTTCTTCAGAATGGTTAGAGTTGAAGAAAGAACAAAGCGGGAAATTAATAAATCTCACACATTTTAAAAACTTAGTTGACAGTTTGAGATATTTGACTTGCACCAAATTAGATATCATTTATGATGTGGGATTATTAGTCGATTCATGGAAGAATCTCGCCAATCACATTTGAAAGCAACAAAACGAATTTTATGATACATGAGTGGTACCCATGATAATGGAATCTTTTACTCCTACTCTAACAATTTTGGTTTGATGGGATACATGGATAGTGATTGGGCATGTGATGTGGAAACTCGAAAAAATACTTCTAGGTATGCTTTCTTTCTTGGATAAGGATATTTTTCATGGTCCTTACGAAAATAATAATTATTGTACTTTCTATAGCAGAAACAAAGTATATAGCTGCTTCTATAGCATGTCAAGCAGTTTCGCTTCGTAGGATGCTCGGTGAATTAATACATAAATAAGCACGTCATATGAAAATCATGTGTGATAATAAGTTACCTATTGCATTGGCTAAAAGTCCAGTTTTCCATGGGAGAAGTAAGTATATTGACATCAAGTATTATTATATTCATGAGTTAGTAAAAAAATGGTGAAATTGAACTACAATTTTATAAGTCTGCAGATCAAGTTGCAAACAATTTGACAAAACCACTGAAGGCGGATGTGTTTGAGAAACTGAAGATAATAGTTAGTGTTATTTCAAAATTAAACTTAAGGGAGGTTGTTGAAAATAATCTAAATTAGATCTTGAAAAAAAAAATGATAAAGGCCAAAGCCTTAAATTATGGAAACCAAAGCCTCAACTGTAATAAGATAAGGTTGAAGTTT